>JALPVH010000037.1:0-300818 GCA_023242295.1 Diaporthe ilicicola | reverse complement strand
AATATAATATATATTATTTATTTATTTTATAATATTATTTTCTAGGAAATTTATTATTATATTTTCTATTTAATTTATATATAATATATTAGTATTACCTTATTTTATAGTTTTATTAGCAGGCTTTATAATATTAAATAAATTTATATCTTTAAAATTAATTATATTTATACCGCTATTTATAGCTATTTTTATAAAATCTATATATTTTAAATTTTCTATAAAGCTATTAGCTATTATAATATATATATATAGAGTATATAGGTTATTTATCTTTATTTTTATCGAATTATTAAATAATAGATTTAAAAGATTTATAAAATCTTAATTATAGCTACTATTTAAGTTATTTATAATTATAGCTATATTTTTAGCTTTAAAAAACTTTTTTATAGCTTTAAAAATATTATTGCTAATAAATATAGCGAGAAGTATTTTTATAGCTTTTTTATATTTCTTCTTATTAAGATTTTTTTTTAAAAAGGTAAATATTTTTATTTTTTCTTTTTCTTAGGCAGCTTTCTTTATTTTTTAGCTTTAAGGTGCCTTTTTTAAAAAGAAAAAATAATAGTTTTTCTAAATATAGCCTTTTAGCTTATAATTATTATATATAATTAAAGATTTTAATTTATTTCTTTTAATATATAAAGCCTTTTTTAAGGAATTTTATAGTATTTCTTTTCGGCTTTTATTTAATAGGCTAAAAAAAAATATATTTATAAAGTAGGCTTTAAAATTTTAATAAAGATTTTAGGTTATATTTTAAATAAATCTAAAATATTTATTATTAAAGCTATAAAGAATTTAGCTTATAATAACTTATTTAAGTAATTTTATATTATTTACCTTTAAATCTTTAAAAAGAAGCTTTATTTTATTAATATATTACTTTATATTTTCGAAATTATTAAAAGTAATATTAAAAAACTTTTTATAAAATATATATTAGCTTATAAAGCCGGAAGGCTTATAATAGGATTTTAGAATATCCTATATCTTTTATATATTATTTATATTTTTAATAAATATAATAGGCGCTTACCTATATATTAGCTTGATATTTATAAGTGCTTTTTTATTTTAGGCTATAATTAAGCCTTAAAAAAGTAAATTAGGTTTATTTCCGATAATATTCTTCCTTTTTAGCTAAGCTTTAATTTTTATGCTTTAATAAATATAGTTTTTTATATTATTAAGTATTAGGATATTATATTTATTTAGGGAAGCTATTATTAAAATAAATAAAGGATTATAGGAATAATAATAAAGAAAAGGTTATATTAAATTAAAGGGATAAATCGATATAAAGGATTTAAGGTTATTTATTATTTATAAGCTAATATAATAAGAAATCTTAAAATCCGAGTTAATAATAATATAAAATAAGAAAAGGGCTTTTAAATAATATAGGTTTTAAATAAATTAATTAAATAGTAATTAAAATATTAAGAAGTATTTAAGTAAAGTTAAGTAAGGTAATTATATAATTACCGGCTTAAGAAGATTTAATCGATAGGGTAATATTAAATTAAGGGCTATAATTAATCGAAAGTTTATTAATTAGCTTAATTAGGTAATTCGATAGAATACTTAGCTTTTAATAAAGGTATTAATTTAATTAAAGGTTTTAGTTAAGGTAGCTTTAAAGGGTATTATATAATTATTAAAGATTTTAAAAAGGTAGCTTTAAAGGGTATTATATAACTAGTATTTATTTTAATTAGTTTAATTAAAAGAAAAGTAGGGTAAAGCTTCCGGGGTTATAACTTATTAAATTAAACGCTTAATCTATTAAGCTAATAGTAGTTTAAACTACGGGGGTAATATCCCCTATATATAGATATATCTACTTTATTATAGGGAAATAATAGGAAATAAGATATCCTGTATTTATAATAAGTATAGATGTCTAGAATATTCCAATAGGGCACCTAGGTGAGCAGGACTAAAATATGCTTTCGAAAAGGAGTGAGGTCGGAGGAAGAGTTGATGAGCTCAATGGCCTCAGACGGTGCACAGTCGTCGTTTGGCGTCTTTTGTGTCTTGTAGGATTCCTTTTTTGTAGTTGGCTGGAAATACGAAGAGACTGTGCGGCCTGTGTTTGGTTTCTTTTGCAGTTGTGTGCCCTCATTGTCTGCTTCAGCCTTTCGTTTCTTCTGTGCAGCCCCTGCCACACTTTTCGTTTTGCTTTTCTTTCCCCTCAATGAGAGGCTTCTCTCATCAAGCGCAACAAGATCCTCCTCCCCCTTTGACAATCTCTCACCAAGCGCGATAGCAGTCTCCAGCTGGTCTCGGCTCATGTGCTTATAGGCTGGGCTCTTCAGTACCTGGTTCCACGGCAGATCCTTGCCGACGGCGTTGTCAAGGATGATGCGCGCAAAACAATGATCCAGCTGGACCGGCCACTTCGGCTGGGCTGTATCTTTGGCCTTTGCGAGGGAAGGTAATCGGATGCGATAGAGGTGGTTCCATTGCTCGCGCAGATCTTCTAGTGACGACATTGCCTGTCGGCTGGTGGTGCGGAAGCGATTAGGCGACAATAGCATCGGTGTTAATTGGACAAAGTGCGGCGCAGCTCCCTATAGAAGCCGGAGAGATGCGCTGAGGCGAATGGTGTTCAAGATGCAGCCAGGGGCGGTGAATTGCAATGAACGAGATTGCGGCTTCTGCAGCGCACGCGAGTGGCCTCTAGAGTGATGCTGTCATTGGGCTCTACCGGTGGCTTCAGCCTTGCGGGGTTCCCCCTGTTTAAAGGTAGTTCCCAGATCGCTTGGGACGATTTCTCCAATGCATTTATTTGATTTAGCTAACGATGATCATCTTATTCTCTATTATTTTCCATGGGCAGCATACACTCGAAGGCATCAGATAGGCCTACGTACAAAATATTCTTGCATATGAGACACCACTTTGCACCTATTGTGCAGCCATGAGCCGAACTTGAGAAGGGGGTTCCGCTGCACAGACAACAAGGCTCTGCAGTGTGCTACATGAATGCTTTGCACCTATCCATTCGGCATCCTACCAAGTTCATATTGGACCCGTGACAGCGTAAAAGCGATCGCCAGTGCTTACTATACTAACTACCCTATATTCTGCTATATATCCCCTTCCTTTGCAATTGCTCCATCTATTATAAACAAAAAAATATTTCTTATTATAAAAACTAAATAGCGTACCTTCATCTTATAAGAATTTTTAATTGTTATTCTAATTATGATTGAATAGGGCTAATAGAATTTGACTGGTATGTAATCACAGCCGCGCAGGTTCTTTTCGTGGTTGGCCCACTTCTCCTGAAGTCTGGCCTGTCGTCACAGTCTTCCTCCTTACTGGCTTTGGGAGACCCGAAAATTGTCGCAAAGCCGTTCATAGCACGGTGGCGATCCTCCTGGCGACTTTGGGTTGCCTGGACAAAACTTCTTGCCATGTGGGGGATCCTGGGTTTCTTTACGTGGGTGAGATACAATATTGACAGAATGGATGGAGATCTTAATGAATCCAGCGAGTGAGTCCCGTATCCTGACCCCTATGTAACTAAACACTCCCAGTAGACACTCCACTTTGACCCCGGTTGTCTGTCCCATCGATCAAATAACTGCAGATGTGCAAAGTTGACACACAAAAAGGTGGAACTTGAAGTTTGGCCAGTGGCTAGCCCTTGCCACCTGGATACCTGTCGTTTTTAAATTTTGTCATAAGTGGATAGGTAAGCGCATCTCTGGGGTGACTTGTTGAGCTTATATCTTATACTTACGTCCCGCCTTCCAGAGGGTATGGAAGCAGATTCCGACAAAGGCGTATCGAAAGAGCGAGTGGTCCCGCACAGCGCCGGCATGCGCAATGACTCTCTTTGGAGTTGCTACCGTGGTGCCCGGACAGGACGGGGCAAGTTGTGCATTTCTCACAAGACACATCTTACCAACCGGATTGCATGTACTTCTTCTCCCTAACACAGGCGGATGCTCAAAGACATCGGCAACGAGCAATGAAAGAATGGCAAGCCTTCGGGTGGCCATTGGGTGACAATAATTAGATGTCCAGCAGAATCATACCCGGAGAACAAATTCTGGAAGTGCGAGTCATACAAAATGTTACTAAATGATATTCATCACTTCATAGTCAATGATGTGGATGCGGAATAGAGATAGCTGTGAGGTGGTGTTCGGTGTGCGAAGAAGGATGTACCCATGAGAGGAATCCTACAATGGAAACAACGAGGACTATGTTGACTGGACTCCGACTCTCATGCTTGCTAGGATGAAAACTTCCAGTCAGTCACCTTCGCAACGCAGTGACTGAGCAAATGTATAATCTGGCAAACACATGTCAAATACAAATGGGCTTTGGTTTAGGGCCCAGCATTTGGGATTCCGTCAAATCGTGTTGATCAACTTTAGAATCGCATTCACCATTTGGGAAACTGGATATACTCTCAGAGTTTGTTTATTTATTTCTGTGTGCCCTATAATCTACCCTCCGAGTCTCATTGTGTGGAGATCCGTCACCTGTATGTAATTCTTCACAACATCCAAAACCGAATGCATCTCAGTGATCCTCTGTCCCGCAGAGGCTCAAACCCCAGCCCTGAAGTCCATCACAGTCGTTTCGTCGAACAAGGAAGCCCTTTCCGCGGGGGGGGGGGGCGAAATCTACTTCCTCCTCCTGCCCTCGCTCTTGGCGTGGGTCTTGGTGCACAAGATGTTGTTGCCGGTGTACCTCCAGCCCGCGCCGCCACAGGCGTGGCATAACTCGTTGCCCCTTCCGTCGCACTTGCCCGTGCAGCACTTGAGCCGGGTGTTGCCAGCCCAGGTGCAGTATCTGCACTTCTGACCGGAGAGCTTCGCGCAGTTGGCTGTCTCCCTGATCGTTCCCGCCCAGTCCTTGGAGTCGTTACCGCAGGTGCTGCACCGAGTCATATTGTTGATGAGGGATGGAAAGTTGGATTGATTGATGGAAAAGGCTGCGAAAGTGACTGTAGTCTATTGTACGCCGGCGTACGTCTGGAATTGAGCGGAGTTGAGAGATGAAAAGGAAATCTGAGTCTTGAGAGTGGATTGTTGTGATGATGTAGAATGAATTAATTGACATTGAAGCTGGGCTGTCCAGCTCATTTTATAGAAATTTGTTTCTTGACTTTCAAGACATTTTCACCATGCTCCCGACCGTTGCCCGACCTCACTAGGCCGCAAGGACCGCCAAAGGCCGTAGGAGGAGTTTCGAAAAGGATTGATGCTTCCTTCATGATGGCCTCAGTTTCGAAGCAGGCCACTCGAGTAAGCTGACATGTCGCAGTAGTAGTTTATCAAAGGTTTGAGAAGATGTCCTGGAGCCTCATGATATTGCGTTGCAACCCTAACGGTCCTTCTGATGCTATTCGAGTGTGCAAGCGGCCGACAAAGGCTAAGTGTTCAAAAATTGGATCGGCCTGAACTCAGACCAGAGGAGGTCAGCAATGGCTTTTGACGTGCCTTTGGGCTCCATTGTAAGCACCTTAGTGGGCTTGCTATGATGACGCGTGTAAGAAATTTCCGGCCGGCCTCAGGAATTGGCCGCCTGAGCGCGCGTGTAAGATCCTGGGTCTGGGGTAGTGGCCGCCCAGGAGGCAGTGTTCAAAAGTCCCCGCAGCCAGTGTGCACCACAAATAACCTGCACTTGTTTTGAAAGTCTTCCTCGCTCCCGGTTCATCACGCCACGTTGAATCCTGAAATCGTGTGGATGTGGAAACTGGCCGGCTGAAAGTGCTCATCAGCAGGTGAGGCCCAAAACATGCAGACGCGTAACCGATTCGGATGTTGACCAAGCTCCCTCAGACGACCAGATGCATAGCCTTGTACCGACCTCGTACAACATAAATAACACAGAAGGCTGGAATTTGCGCGAGGATTGACCATCTGTGATTCAAAATGGTGATCTCGGGATGTGAGGTTGGGTTTGAGGACGTTGGCCGCAGCCAGATCAAGATACTAGTAGTCTAGTACATGTACCACTAGAAGACGGGATAGAACATTTCCTCGTAAAAGTAAATTATGCTTCCACACCGGCTATCAATGGCCATCCGCTGGAGATTGGCGTGGGACGTTTGAACCTTCTTGTCACTGACGCCAATCAGCTATTCTTGACACTACCCGGGGCGCAGGACAGTTATGGTGCTACCTGGGTAGGGGTCCTGGAGTCTATTTCAGGATCTGACATACAATCCTGCCGGCCGAGATGCCAGTATAGAAGAGGTCGGATCCCCGGACTATTTTCCAGCGGCTTCTAAATACCGAACTGTTCTGTCTCAGCGGCCTTTGGCCGCAACCTCTTTCGGTGTCGATGCTTGAATGCTATGGATCTGCACTTCATTCTGAACTTCAGCCCGCACTCCCGTCTTCTGTGTGGATTTCCACAATTGGCTGGTTAACCAGTGTGGGCGTGGATTGCGAGGGCGACGGATACGCAGTGCACATGACTGATGCAAAGGGGGGCAATGGGCTCCCTTGGCCCACGAGAAACCCGACACATTGGTCCCATCCATTAGCAGCAGCCAGATGGACTGGTGGGATCAAGTCCACATCCTCCGCCATCGCCACAATCTTCTGGAACCCTATTTTGGCATGAGAGTGGTCAGACATCGCCAACAAGCAATGAAAATGGTCAAAAGGTGCGGCGTAGTGGATTGGTGTGAGACATGGGGATTGAGTCGCACAGAGAGGGCTGGCACCAGTTGACCGGTATCGAGAAGTGCTTTCACACAATCCGCATAGCTTTCTCGGCATGCCACACTCAGCGGCGTAAGGCCATTATCGTCGGGATAATCAACCGTAGGTGCCTAAAGTTGGGACTTGAGGGCATTGTATATGACGGGGATGCTTCTGTCGTCGCCTCCGCAAGCCGCGTGCCACAGTGTCGATCTATTCATCGAATCGAGCCTGCTAGCAGTATCGGGATCAAGCTGGCAAAGGTAGGTGACCACCCCGGTGTTTGACATCGCTGCCGCTCCGTGGAGCACCGTCTCGCCGTTCCCATTCTGCAGCCTGAATAGGCTCATTCATCCGCCTAGAATTGAAGATTTCCCGCAAGCTCGTGCCAGAGGCGCTTCTCCTTCTCGAAGGCCCTTTTGGTGCCACATTGGCTTGTTCTTGTCTCTCTTGTCGTTCGGACTGATCCCCCCTTAAAGCTGAGCACTCTCCTCAGGTCCTTACCTGACATACTTCTCCTTCTTGATGGTGTTCTTGGTACCTCTTTACTGCCAACTTTGCGCTTTGGCGGTGGTTGATCGAGATTGCTCTTGGGTTGTGCACCGTTGCTGGGTTCCTCTGGCAGCGCCTGAGTCCCCTTCCTCGTCGTTGTCTGGAATGGGGTGGGACCCCTTTAGAACGAGGACGTTCTGGCTTAGAAGGTTCCGATGAGTGAGCCCTGTGGCGTGAATATTTCCTAGCGCTTCAGAAAGCTGACAAGCGAGCTGAAATCGGTGCTCGAGTAAAATGCTATCGGACCTGTTACTTCGAATGAACTTTTGTAATATCTGAAGCTGTGGCGCGTTGTCTTCAGACAGTCGTATATTGTCTGGTAATTTCGGAAAGATTGTCTCAGTTCCAACCTGGCCAGGTGTCTGATAGCCGATAAAGGGGAGAAGTCCAGCAGAGCGCTCTGGCCCGCCAGCAGCTCTAGACACCGGGGAACGTGTATAACGAGTTTGTTTCTGGGAGTCACAAACTTCTCCTCCAAGAACCGCCGCGCTGTGTGAGGTATATACTCGGCTCTTCCAGTCACCGGGTTGCCACCGGTCAAAGAAACCTCCTGCTGCTCTGGTAGCAATTGAACAGTAAAGTCGTCTCCAAGTTCTCGAGGATCTCGAGTATCTGGAATGATCCTGTCCCTCGAAAAACGGAGGTTCAAGTAGCCGGAGAGTTTAGCCTGCGCCTCTTCAACCTGGCCAAGAAGAGTGTTCGCCCCTGCCTCTCCCCTCAAGGTCCACATGAGTCTAGCAATTGCTGTATCAGGCCGGCAACGGTAAAGGAAATCGCTGCTAGGTCTAAGGGAAAAAAAACTACATCGTAGGCAGCTGATAATTCCTTCGATATTGTGGAACAGAAACCCCGCGACTTCCGAGCTCTCAGCGAAAAAAAAAAGGCAAAGGTCTCGTCAAAACTTTGGCTTCTACATCTTCAGCCGTGGCGACCCTCGGGATGCCAGCCCGGGGTTGTCATGTATTTGTTGAAAGTACGCATACTCTCGTGTGTGGAGCTGCTTGAAGCCACTTCAATATCAAGCCAGTGTTCAACTGACTCCATTTTTGGTCTCCAGCGAGGTCGTCGCGATCGCTGGTCTAGGATCCAATCCACGAGTCAAATATTCTGATCGCGAGATCATCAGTGATACATGATGCAATGGAAAGCCTCGGAACCATGGTATTGACACCCTAGACATGACTAGAGCAACACACACCCCCCAACGGATGAGTTCCGGCCTGCCGAGCAAGCGATGGTATTCATCACCTCGCGCGCCACCGTGAACTGCGAGATTCATCAGACGAATCGTTCAGATTTCAAAAACAGCGCTTGCTCTAAGCGCATGCTTATTCCAGCCGCATTGATTTACCCGCCATTAGTCTACAGTCTGTAGCCCCCGACGGACGGATAAAAGGCGTTGATATAGCAGTTCGTTGAGTAGTTTTAGTTCCACAAACTAAGCCTAGGTCATACCAACATGTCGGGTCAAGCATTTATTGCCAAGTCAGACAAGCACTTTAGGGAGATGTCAATGCAGGGAAAAGTGGACTCGTAGGTCTGGGGAAATGCTTGACAGATCTTGCTCAGATCTGACAGGTGGAGATTTACCAAACCAGGGTCCTGGAGGCATGGAAACTCTACTCCCGCGGGGCTTCTTGTTAAAAACTCCTAGACACTTTTTACCAGTTGTAGTGGTTGCAATGGTGACAGTCATGCAAAGTTTTTGGCTCATGAGCGCCAACTCTTTGTGGGATTCCGGAAGAAATCACCCTACCAGACGTCCTCAGCTGCTCGAGCCTGCTGAGTTCCGCACGGCGGGCAGTCGACTGAAGCTTCGAAATCCCCTCCTCTCGGATGACTTGACCTGAAAAACGTTGCCGTAAGCAGCTAGACTACGGTTAAATAGTTCAGGCTGAATGCGGTCCTTGTTCTAGCCCCGGTCGGCCGTCCTTCGCCCCAAGGTCAGGGCACCACCGAGTTGGGGTTCTAGCTGCGAGTGGGGCCAGGACCATGCTCGAGCCACTGCATGTAATGCTCCGATATTGAAATCCGGGGAAGTCAGGGATGGTCAATCGGCCCCACAGTCGCCCCGGTGCGCTGGGAACGTCCCAATTAGAATGAGTTTTTTTATGAATGCATCGACAATACCGCAAAGATTGCAGAAGATCTACCCAAGCATAGAGCACATAATGCAACGTCGGCTAGGAAAATACAAGAACCGAAAGAGCGTTGCCTGGAAGACCTATTCATGAGCAAACCGTAATGCAGCTACCCGTCAGCGCTATCTGCACAGTTATCTGCTGATCTGACTCGAGGATTCAAGCCCCCGGGGGCCGTGGAAAGGCGGGGAGAATTTGCGAACGGTAGCTGACCACAGAACATAGACGCTTGGTCGGACCGCCTACCGAAATGTTGCACGTTTTCCGGCTGACCAGTCTTAGCCCTGTCGAGGAGGAGATCCAGTAGCTATTGGATGCCACGCTCACTGCCCCTGCCATGCGGGCATCCTGTGCTACCACGCACATGCATGCGTCTGGCGCAAGGGGTGCCCAGTAGAGCTTTGGACCGAGCGCCAGCTTGCGTTCAAAGACAGGGTCCAGAGGAAAAGTATATAGATGTCCATTGAGTCCCTGAAGTACTGGCCCTGACGTTCGCTCTTCGGCTCGTTCCTTCGTTCCCCAAGCCCTGGACGTCCGCGGATCGCGTGTCAACATACCTGGGCACTCTACAAGCCTTTCATTACCTGAGACCCCGCCTGAACTTGTCATCATGGGGAAGACAACCTTCACTCTTGCGGGTCGCGAGTGGCCCAAGATCACTTGGTGGAAGACGAAGCACATGCGGTCCCTCTACCTTTTCCTGTGGGCTGCTATGCTGACTTCAGCCACCAATGGTACGACCATAGATACCTAGGTATACGTCTTATACTTGAGTCTTTTAATACTAATAATCTCATTTCGGCAGGATACGATGGTTCCCTCATCAACGGTCTCCAGAGCATGAGCCAGTGGCAGGATTATTTCCACCACCCCAGCCCCTCCATCATGGGACTTCTGACAGCCTCCATGGCCATGGGCTCCATGCTCGCCATTCCTATCGTTCCTTACTGCGCCGATCTCCTCGGTCGACGCATGGGCGTGGTCATCGGTTGCAGCATCATGCTCGTCGGCATCGCTCTGCTCTCCATGGGATTCCACATTGCAATGTTCATCATTGGCCGTCTTCTACTCGGTTTCGGCATCGCAATTGCCCACGGCTCTGCCCCGCTCTTGATCGCTGAGCTCGTGCACCCACAGCACCGCGCCGTGTACTCGACCATTTACAATACCTTGTGGTACCTCGGGTCGCTCGTCGGTGCTTGGGTGTCTTTTGGAACCAACAACATCAATGGAAATTGGGCATGGCGTGTACCCTGCCTGTTGCAGGCGATCCCTTCCCTGTTCCAGATGTTCTTCATCTGGTTTGTCCCGGAGTCTCCTCGGTGGCTGATTGCCAAGGGAAAGCACGCAACGGCCAAGAAGATCCTCTCCAAATACCATGCCTCCGGCAACGAGAACGACGAACTTGTCAATGTCGAGTACCACGAGATCCAGCAGACGATTGCCCTCGAGCAGGAGTACGAGAAGACTTCGTGGAGTGAGCTGTGGTCGACTCCCGGAAATCGTCACCGTCTCCTCATTCTTGTCAGCTTTGGTCTGTTTTCCCAATGGTCTGGCAATGCCTTGGTCTCGTACTACCTCTCTGGTGTGCTCGAGACGGTTGGTATTACCGACGACAAGACCAAGCTCGAGATCAACGGCTATCTCTCCATCGTTCAGCTTGTCTCAGCCGTCGGAATCTGCTTCTTCGTTGACAAGATTGGTCGCCGGCCGTTGTTCCTTACCTCCTGCGTCGGGATGCTGGTGTCCTTCATCGTTGAGACTATCGGGTCTGCCCAGTATGCGAAGACAAAGAGCACTGCGGCTGGTCATGCAGTCATTGTCTTCATTTTCATCTACTTCATCTTCTACAACCTGGGCTTCTGCGGTCTTCTCGTTTCGTACTCGACGGAAATTCTGCCCTACAGGATTCGCGCCAAGGTACGCCCTTCCCAGCCGCAGTGCTTGTGTGTTCTCGACAGGACGAAAATAGCTAATTCTCTTACCACCAGGGTCTTACCGTCATGTTCCTGTTCGTCGATATCGCTCTTTGGTTCAACCAATATGTCAACCCCATCGCGCTGTCGGCCATCACCTGGAAGTACTACCTTGTCTACGTCTGCTGGATCGCCTTCGAGACATTTGTGGTCTGGAAGTGGTTCATCGAGACCAAGAACACGCCTCTCGAGGAAATTGCCAAGTACTTCGACGGAGACGCCGCCATCGTTGGTGGCGATGCTGCTACGGCCAAGGCGCGCCACCTGGCAGGAGAGGATGATGAAGTCAGCGAGACGAAGGGCGAGCATCCCGTTGTGTCCCAGACTACTCGCGTCTAGTGAGATTGGGCGCTCCCTGCTCTGAATTCCTGGGATCCTGGATGTGATATAGCATGTAATTTGACGGTTACCTGGATTGACATGTAGCCAGGGATAGTAAATGGAGATACCCAGTTGCTCGCAAGGCCTGATCAAGTTGTTCGTGGGCCATCGCTTCGTCATCACTGAATAACCATCGCCTCGTCCGTGAAAGAGATACCACCATGTTCATTTTGGTACATGGAAATGATTTTGGAAAGCTATCAGGATCGGACTCATACGAGAGAGAGTAGAGATATCTGTGAATGCAGTCATCCCTAATGTTAGGGTATGTTCGACCGAAAAGACGTCAAAGTGCTGTTTCAGACCGCTTTTATCGAAATCTTACTATAGACACGCACGACTGAAGATAAACTTGTTCCCGAGGTATCACAATTCATTGGATCTGGTCTGAGCATGTTGCTTTCCAACCACCGGCTGCTTTCCAACCACCGGCTGATATACAAAATAGACAAGGACTTCGTCGATTTATCTATCAGAACACATTTTGCGTGTTCTAGCTTTACTGTCCTTTAGTCCGGGCCTCTGAGATTCAGTGGGTAATAAGCATGATAATTTAGCTAGCTATCTGGAGTTGGGAAATTTCCCCTCCATTTATATGTGAATTTCCCCATCTTCAGATACTTCCGTTTGCGTATGTAATAAAGAAATTAGTATTTCTTCATTTAAGCGTAATTCAAAATTGAACAGGGCCTTTAGTGGGTTCAGACCATTGCTCCATCATGACGGAAAACTACATGTAGGAAATTTATCATTCCAGAAAATTGATCGACAGCAGGGTTTCTGAATTCTCAAAGGTCCTTGTCGGATGTTACATGTCACAAAATGTGACGCCACAATCTGTGGCACCCCTACTGCTTTATATCGTGACATTAACTACGGTCTGGTAAGAATAGTGGAAGAGAATTGGTCAACCTAGCAGCGTCCGCATGAGGATGTGTAACTAGATACGGCAGACAGGCAAGCGAACTATTGTTTACCATGTGCAGAGGTACTAGACGACTTGTGCGAATCTGAACAGAACATGTTGAAATTTTGTGATTCTTTAGGGCTAAAAGCTTTGTTGATGCGTATCCTCAGGTCCCTGCATGGTTTGTGTCACGATATAAAGCAGTAGGGGGTGCCACAGAGTGTGGCGTCATATTTTGTGACAGTTTGCAATCGCTGCCTAATTCGTCCCGACAACATCCGACACTGACAAAGGAGTTTAGGCAGCACTGGTTTCAGCTTTCAGCGGATAAAGGCAACATCTCCATGGAAACGATCCCATTTGTTATATCAGGCAGTCGAATAACACACATGTGTATTTGGCAGATAGTGTTTCGTTTCTTATTTGAACGAGAGTAGGAATTGGTGGTTCAACGCTTGAAAGGTCACTGCAAAACATTGTGGCGACGTTTGAGATCTCGACGCAAGTCGCCATAAAGATTCATCTCGGTCATTAAATTGACATTTCTCTCATCGTTTCCAAAGCTCGTCTGATACATGAGCTGATAAGAATGGAAGAGTTTCTTGTCCAGAATGCTGATCGCTTCAAGTACTTGGTACAGGCATTCAAACCTGGAGCCAGCACTCAAACTGCGATACAAGCGAGCTCGTCGACTAGCCCAAATATCGTGGTCAGTACGCGGATACGACCATTGTTGGAGGAAGAATCAGCTGCGGGATTCTCAGAGTCGGTCTTTCCTCGGGACGCTCAGCCCGGAGTTGTGGATGTGCACGAGCTGAAGAAACCAGTCAGAGGGTTGCCGACATTGAAGGTAAGTCTGGAGATCAGTAATTACTAGTGTTACATCCTAAGTGTAACTAACACCTACATCACAGTCTTCCAACTTTCAGGTGGACAGAGTGTTTAGCCCCGACGCGAAGACTGAAGATGTCTACGGTACTGTGTCACACCTGGTCCCCTTTGCATGTTCTGGTGGGATCGGCACTTTGTTTGCATATGGACAAACCGGGTCAGGAAAGACATTTACCGTCAGCGGCCTGGAAAAGATGGTGGTGCAAGCGCTGATGGAAAACGATGACCGTGATGCGCATGGAAAGATTTTCATTACCATCATCGAGTTGGCTGGAAACTCGGCTTTCGGTTAGTTTCCTGGCAAGCATCATTGACACTTGCACAAGTATTTTGAGCAACCTCTCTGACAAGGTTTTTTCAACTCCTGCCCAGATCTACTCAACTCGCGCAAACCTATCTCTATCCTTGAGGACTCATTTGGTGTCACTCAATTGGCCGGGGCCCTGGAACACGAAGCCAAGACCACCAACGACGTCCTAGGCCTCATTGAGACAGCCACATCTTTCAGACGAACACAGTCGACGCACAAGAACGACGTTTCCTCCCGCTCACACGCCATCTGCAGGGTCAGGATCGAAAACTCGGCAGGCGAACATGGCGAGGACGGCATCCTCTATCTGATTGACCTTGCAGGCTCCGAAGCAGCTCGTGACATTGCGTCTCACGGCGCTGACCGGATGAAGGAGACGCGAGAGATCAACGCCAGCCTTTCTGTCCTGAAAGACTGCATCAGAGGAAAAGTCGAGGCTGATGCTTTGGCTGCCGTGGCTTTGACTGCGTCCAAGTCGGAGAGGATGAAGATGAAGAAGCCCTATGTTCCGTTCCGGCAGAGCGCGCTGACCAAGGTCCTGAAGCACGTCTTTGACCCGGCCGGGACGCGCAGCTGCAAGACCGTGGTGATTGCTTGTGTCAATCCGAGCGTTGCTGATGTGGGAGCCAGCAGGAATACCCTGCGGTATGCAGAGATGCTGCGTGTTCTTGTGCCAAAGGCCAAGCCCGTGTCTTATAATCCTGCTGTGCCAGTGACCTGGTCGAACGCGCAATTGAAAGACTGGATCGAAAAGAATGTAAGCATATAAGTCTTTTCTGTTCGCGCTTTTGAGCTTGTTCTGACCATCAATAGTCCGGGACGCCGCCCATTCAGTCAACCATATTGGCACCGATTGAGACAGGATTACAGCTCCTCCGCCTCCCAGCCCCTGAAATTGAGGCCCGATGCATGAAGACACCAGGTGTGAAGATGGAGCAAGCAAAGACATTCCGATCTAAACTGTGGCAGCTGCACATAGACTCTCAACGAGCTTCGCAGCGGAGCGACACTCCGAGTGCTGCCGAGTCTGACCAGCCTGACACAATACTTGGTCATCTAACAATGGCAGAGAGATCTTCAAGTCGCGAGCTGGAACCCAAGGTATCCATGATGCCTTTCAAGCATCGCGTCAGGCCAGGCATGGTTGTCAGCTGGACCCCGCCGCCCAACTTTCCCTTGGGCTTACCTGGTGGGATACATATGGTCCTGATTCTGTGTCCCACGCATGCGGCTGGCCAGGCTGCCAGGGATGTATTTGGGAATGAGATTGACCAGAGCAAAGGTACGGACAACCATGATGAGGTGAAAAGATACTTGTGTGCTTTGATCGTGCCTGGTGTCATGAGCGAAACCTACGAGGTCAACTTTTGGCGTCATGTGGTGGTTGACACCGGGATGATGAATGCCGAAGTCTGTCTCGAGTACGATCCTGCCACGAGATACTATTATATGGCTGTCTGAGAACATGCCTAACATGATTTTCAAGAGGCCGGAGAGCAGGGCTCTGATTGTTTCCATGGGATCAACTATCAGCAAGAAGATTTAGAGTACACAGATCATGATAGAATAGCAGTAGTAACGTTTCTAAGCTTATAGAATGGAAGAGTTGTATGCTTGGTTGTCATAGTGGCCATGTGTTAGGTTCCCGAGAGGCAAGGCGAGCTGTTTTTGTCTGCGGGGGAAAATAAATCGTTTGATCAAAACCAAGCTTCAATTAGCGAAAACTTGTATACATGGCTCCTCAAATACTCGGAATGATTGACTGCGGGTGAGCAAACACGTTGCCCGGATCCAGGACTGCCTTCAGCCCCTTCAGCTTGGAAACCAGTTCCTCGCCATAGTACAGCCGATTCGCCTCCTCGGCGCCCATACTTGGATCCGCATAGTTGATATACGCACCGTACTTGACCCCCTCGCTGGCCAAAACATCCGTAATGGCCTCATTCAGCCCATTCATGAACTCGATCCCGACCTGAGGAAACGTCTGGTCGGCTGCAACATACCCATAGTTCTGCACCGTCCACATCAGATTTCTGTGCCCGTACGCCGAGAAGTCCGCGTCTCGCACGTTGATCTGGCTGTCGCTCCCCCCGTCCAGGTTGATTATGGCGAACCACGAGACAGGGGGTTCTGCACCTTGGTTCGCAATGTACGAGAGGTAGCTCTTCAATGCTGCGGCGGAGAATCCGGGCTCCGGCGCGGCGACGCTCTTGGCGAAGAAGTTGTCCCGCGCCTTGTACGGCTCTGCGGTTGACACGGCCAGACTTCCTCCCGCCAGAAGCTCGAGATTCGCACGCCAGTCGAGCTCGTCCACAGTCGCTGGCGACTCGGCCGGCGGTAGACTCCGCAGAAGCTCGGGCGCGATGGTAATGTTGAAGTCGCTCGCTGACCCAAGATATACGCCACGAACCTGGAAGCTGTTGGCGCCCAGGGTGATTCCGAAGCTGATGTCGCGGGTAGTCACGGAGGCGTTCTGAGCCAGGTCTTGGAGATGGATGAAAGATGATACCGCTGTGTCAATGCTCGCTGCGGGTGCGGCACCGGGGAATGAGAATCCGAAGTAGGTGGTCACAGGAGGCGCAGGCTGGGTTCGCAGGTAGAGGGTCGTGGCAATCCCAAAAGATGGACCCGCGCCGCGCATGGCCTAGACGAGATCGTCAGTCTTCAAGTCGTATATATCGTTCGAGAACAAGAGCATACAAAATAGAGATCCGGGTTCTCATCCTTGCACGCATGCACGATAGTGCCGTCCGCCTGAACAACATCCAACCCGATGATCTGATCCAGCGCCATGCCCCAGGCCCTCGAGGTATACCCATACCCACCAAGAGTGAAGTGCCCACCGACACCAACTCCTGGGCATGTACCGTGCGCGAGAGCCCGCCCCTTTTCGTTTAGCGCGAGGGCCATGTTGCCCAGCCTCAACCCGCTGCCCACAGCCGCAATGCCTGTGCTTTCGTCCACGGTCACATTCTGGAAACGCTGGAGGTCAACAACCATGGACCCATCCTGCCCGCCGGAGCTGGTCGAGGCGTACGAGTGGCCCCCTGATTTTGCTTGGACCTTGATGCCGTTCAGAGAGGCGCAGACGACCGAGTCGGATATCTGCTGCGTCGTGTCCGGGATTATTATCACCGCTGGTTCGTACTGCAGACGGATGTTGTAGCTCGTGGAGAAGTCAGGCCAGTTCGCGCTTGTCGACACAGTCAGTGGCACGAATTTGCTGGCCAGGCAGTCGAGCAGGCCGGTCTGCCGAACGGTCAGCTGAGCGGTGGTAGGCACGAAGCTGGTCACGCCAGCCTCGACAAAAAGGCAGATAGCCACGAGTATATCTATGGTGTTCATGGTCTCTGCTGCCGGTAATGCAAGGCAACTGGGAAATCTTGTAGGAGGGGACCGGGCAGCTGCTTGTTATCGACAACGAATATCAGCCCCAGGAAAACTTGTCTCAGCTGAATCATTGTGCGACCTTGCTCTTTTTTCGCCATTGTGGAACATTGCTCAGCCGGCTGTTCCGCGAATCTGCACTTTAACAACCCTTGCTCAGCGGATGAGTGGCAGACTTTAGCGTTGAGTAAGAATCCTTCTTGATTGTCAATGCAAGCATGACCTCGTATATATGTGGAGAGTTCGCTTCCTGCCCATGGCATGTCTGTTTGGGCAAACTTGATCCTTCCCGCCAAGTCTGCATGCACGAGGGACAGTTGGTGAGATACGCTCAGATCTCTCGTACCAGCCCACTGGAAAAGCAGATCGTGGAAGCTTGTTTCGAAACTATTGCAATGCGAAATAAAGTCGCCAAGGAAAGCATCGCTATCAATTGACGTTTAACTTTCTCCAGCCAAGATTGTGGCTCTGCTCATGCCGAAAGCATATCACAACCCCTGAATTGAAGAGTTGATAAAGCAGCATTCATCATCGAGCTCTCAGCGTGCCGAAAAGCGCCTCTCATCTTTTCTTGAACCTAGATTGAAGTCAACTGGTGTGCGTAGGAACAAACCAATTAGATTCATAAAGTGGTAGATGTTGTAACTCCTCAATGGTTCTCATTACTTTGCAGCCCTGAATTCAGGCAGTTTATGTATTTCTAGTAAGTGCTGTCTTAATTCCCTATTAACCAGATCTTACTCGTCCTTGGCCCGGATCTTTTGACTATCCAGGTATGCGGTTTGCATCACGAGCGCCTGCCTGTGCGGCTGTCCCTCCTGTTCATCCGATGTCCAGGACGCCAGCACTAATACAAATTAGAGACGTGAGTATGGATTCTCAACCTTCCAATTGATACTTGAGACACCTGGTCAAATCACAAGGACCTGAGTGATACAATTCGCCGGAGTGGAGGGCCAGGCCTGGCCAATATGTAGTAGTCCTGTCAGGAGCACAAATGAAATATTGACAGCCAATGTTGTGAAGATTCTTTGTCGAGTTATTGCGCCATTGGGGCAGCATATTGTCCATATAGTCCGTAGCAGAATCTCTGGCTCTACCCTAGTCTTTTCGAGACGTCCATGCTGGCAACAGAGTCCCTTGATATGGGGAAAGGGTGCTGATGATTTGAGATTTGATTGATACTACGTAGCAGTTCAATGTGTTCAGACAGAAGATGTTGTCATCCAGATAGAGCATGATAGACCCCGCTGGGAAACTGCATGTGATGTGCCAGAGCGTACAATACCGATGTCTACTACCACCACCTAGAAAGGCGCTTCGTGATCTACTCCGCATATGCAAGGTTACATCGGGCCCAGGACTGCTTTCCACAGATGAGCGTATCTACATATGCCGGTATGCACCACAGAATCGGAGAAGACAACATCGGAATGTGGGTGCGGGACGAATTATTGGAGTAGACAAATCAGTCTAGTCTCAGGGCACGAGGACCAACCACCTGCTTTGATAGATGCAAGGGAGACACGTCTACAGGTGGGGAGACGACGAAGCTAGGAAACACATGCCTGAGAGCGCGCGGGGGAGGTCTGGCTGCAGGCAGGGCCCGGAATGGGATCACATACGTGTATCTTTGCGTTGCACATGACATGTCGTCCATCTTAGTGAGGTGATTCAGGCGGTGTGTGCGGCGGCACTCAATGACTCTGACTATCGAAATACAGCATGCGCAGTCTCCAATATCATGTGCTCGTGTGTTGGTCATGCCAATGCTACACCGAAATGCATGACACTAATCGTGCATATAGGGTCATGATGGACCGCTTCTTGCCCCTCTTGTCCTACCAGAGTGACCCCATCAAGATGATTACAGAGCGAAAACCATCTGCTCAAGAATAATGAGAAATATAGGTAGCCTGATGCTGTTCCCATCGATAGCGTTGGTGGTGGTATTAGTTGACCATGCTGCGGCGCTGACACGTCGGTATGTTCAGCATGGGCATCCCTGGAAGAATGGGATCCAACCGCAGTGAGCGTTACTGACCGAGCGTGAATAGAGCAACGGATTTCACCCCAGTGGGCCTTGCCCTGGGAAGTACACCCTCCGTCGAAACCGCCGCTCTCACATCGTTCACTCTGGACCAGGGGACACCACTGGCCACGCTGGACTACGGCATCGAGCGAGCTGGACATGCCTTCTTCACGGTGTCCAGCCTCAGCCAGCCGGTGCAGATCGAGGTCAGATACAGCGAGCCGTTCGCAGGCCTTGGTGGGCCATGGGCCGACGGTCCTTTTCTCTTTGCGCCTGGCCTCTCCAATGGCTTCCGCGCCGAGACGTTCAATGTGACCGAGCTAGGTCGCTTCGTTGCGCCGTTGATACAGGGCGGCCAGCGGTGGCAGTCGATTACACTGCTCACAGGCGGCAGTGTTACCTTTGAGAGCGTAGGATTTGAGGCCACAGTCGACCCGACCCCGTTATCCGACTTTCCTGGAGCCTTCAGCAGTAGTGACGATACGTTCAATGGGGCATGGAGCTTGGGCGCAGTTGCAGCTTCCACTGCCTGCTTAGACAAGGGATCTCAAGGACCAATTTGGGAGGTGGACCCGGAGAACGGGGTGCTGGTCCGATCGACGAAGCCTTCCATCACCCTTGACGCCGTCGACTTTTCCAACTACACTCTAGACTTTGATGCAAACATCGTCAGAGGAGGTGTCTGGTGGAGCGTGGCCAGCACAGAGAGAAACCAGGCGATCCAACTGATGCTCGTCAGCGACCTACCCGAGGCGACCACGTTCGTCAACACCAACAGGACGTTTCTTGAGCCAAACACGATCCTGCTGGCCTATGGCTTCGACTTCCTCAACCAGTCGCTCGTGATTTCGTACTTGCTCGGCTACTTCCCGGTCCCATTCACAGTGAGCGAGGGAACGTGGTATCACCTGTCCACCTCCCTCTCCCAGAGCGGCCACCTGTCGGTTTCAGTTAGCCAGCAGGAGATATTCAACGTGTCCCTGGCAGAATACCACGTCGGCGGCAGCACCATCTCCACCAGCGGCACCTTCGGCTTCGGCGGGTGGCAGGACCAATCGTCCCACGTCCGCAACGTGACCGCCACAGACACCGCGACCGGAGCGGCCCTCTACTCGAACGACATGACCTCGGGAGCAGCCGTGCTGGCCGAGTACGGCACCCAGGCCAACGTCGCCCCGGCCTGCCTGGACGGGCCCAAGCGCGACAGGACGGTCTGGCTGGGCGACTTCTACCACACGGCGCGCATCATCGCGACGAGCACGTCGCGCAACGACCTGGCGGGCGGCACGCTCGGGTTCCTGCTCGACACGCAGTACGGCGACGGCGAGCTCTGCATCACCCCGCCCATGGGCTACGACCCGGCCCACACGTACAACACCAGCGGCGACCTCGTCGACTACCAGTTCCTGGGTCTCGCGAGCCTGCACAGCTACGTGCGGTACACCAACGACCTTGGCTTTGTGGCGCGCACGTGGGCCGGCTGGCAGAGGGCCGCGGCGTTCCTGCTGGGCACCGTCAACGGGACCGACGGGCTGGTGCACGTCCCCGTGGCGTTCCTCGGCCCCACGCAGGGAGGGTCGGCCGTGTCGTGCCTCGCAGTACAGGCGCTGCGGGGGCTGGTCGAGATCGCCGGGGCCCTCAACGACACGGCCTCGCAGGGCACCTGGGCCGCTGCTGCGGACTCGCTGGGTGACTCCATCAACGCGCGCTTGTGGAATGACCAGCTCGGCGTGTACGGCCTATCGATAGACGACCTGTCCGACTACTCCGTCGCGTCCACGGCCTTCTGCATCACCTCGGGCGTGGCGAACGAGACGCAGGCGGCGCGGTCCCTGGCAGCCGTCGAGGCCGGGCTGAAGCTGAATCCGGGCTACCGCGACGCGACGACCGCCGACGCGGCATCGGCGAATATCTCGCCCAACACGAACGGGTTCCTGCTGGAAGCGCTCTTCACCACAGCAGCCGCGGCGACGGCGGCCGGCGACAACACCACGGCCGGCAACCTCACCGCCACGGCTGGCGCGCTGGTCCGCTCGCTGTGGGGCGCGATGCTGGCCAACGGCTCGACCTACACGGGCGGGAGCTGGGAGTACGTGTCGCAGGCGGGCGGGCCCGGCCTGGGGCTGTTCACGAGCCTGGCGCACCCGTGGGGCGGCGCGGCGACGTACGTGCTCACGGAGCGGGTGCTGGGGCTGCGGCCCGCGGACGGGGCGGAGGGCTTTGGGTACGGGAGCTGGGGTGTTGATGTGACTCCCGGTGTTGGGCTGGGGCTGAGCCGGGCGGGCGGGAAGGTGATGGCTGCGTCTGGGGAGCTGAGTGCCAGCTGGGATATCGCCGAGGGCGGCGGTGTGCTGCGGTGTGTTGTGTCGGCTCCGGCTGGGACGGTTGGAGTGCTTGTGTATCAGGGGCAGACGGTCAGGTTGGAAGGGGAAACTGCTTACAACGTCACGATCAATCTGTGAAGACGTGGTTCGGATGTCGGTGTTGCTACGCTGTTCGTCGCAGATAGATTAAATATGTCTGTTCGACACGGCACCAATGCAGTCATCCCGGGCTCGGAGTAACGCCCCGAAGCAACGCTGATAGATTGGCTTCATGTGGCAGTCGTCCCATTCCTGTTCGGGTGTTTCAAGAACTACAGTCCCACGGTAATAACCCGAAAAAAATGCAGATATTTCCCTCTCTGGCACATGCATGTCTTCTTTTTCTTGATGTGGAAAGACCCGCATCTTGGCTAACCTCGGCTGCTCTTCCCACGTGGTTTTGTTTGTTCGCTTGTTTGTTTCTATATGTGTGCTCCCTGCGCGGATCATCTCACCATGCTCCAACCCTGCACGGTGGAGGATTCGAAGGATTCGGAAACCGGCCTCCAGTGCCGCGGCCATGAGACACTGAAACCCACCAACTCTCTCCCTAAACAACGTGGAAGCAGCGGCACAGCAGTCCATTTTAACCCTGCAAGGTCAGCTGGCGCCAGGGGCAGAGGGAACAAATGAGGTCATGTCCGAGGGTCTCTCCCTCACAGATGTTTATATGGGTGTTGTAGGATTTAAGCTTTCAGGCCGCCGCCCACGGACGAAGCCACAGAAGTGTTCCCGAACAAACATTCGAACCACTCGAAATGCCCGAAAAACACAAACCCCCTACACGTGAAACATTGCCTCGGGCCAACTCCCGAGGCCTGCCCTGCCTTGCCCAGCATGATGGATGCTCGGAGTCTTCAACCAGGCTCTCGCAATCCGCCCACCCAGGCCGGAACCACTCTCAGGAATCTCAGGAATAGCAGCACAAGCCCCTTTGTTCAGGAATACCAACGCACCAACAAAATCAAAAGCTATGTTTCTAGAAATAAAGTAGGCCTGTCGGGTTCATAGCTACAGGGTTGTCAATGAATAATAACATGTCTCATCCATCGAGCAGTCAAGCCCGTCTTATATCGTCCCGGGGCTAACCATCCCCGACTTGCCCGATCTCCCGTTCAGACATGTGTATACCATCGGCGGCCACCGCTTAGAGGAGGATTGTGGCCTCTGAGAACAGGACAGGACATCGAAACAAGGTCACCAGACAGACCCCGGCCTGATGACTTCGCGGCCTGCTCGACTGTGATTGCTTCTGCTGCTCTCATATACGCACTTGTCTTTTCATCGTCTTCTCTTTCGCCCTTGCACCAAAGCTGCTAGTCGGCTATCCTTTTTCGACTACCGTGTGTTGCTTCATCCAACTTTCATGGTTTCGTGTCATCTCTCGGCTGGTTATCCGGAAAGATGCCGCACGCCGTCCCAGTCATGAGGCCGTCCAACAAGGACAGGCTGTACATCGCACTATATGCTAGGGGTGGGGACAGCATCATGTCCGGTGGCGAAGACAAGTGAGTCGACAACTACCACATTCCCCACCATTCCGCCTTTCAAAAAAAAAAAAAAAAACTTTGCTAACAATTGGACCAAAAAAGATACCACTGGGCCCTCCTAGTCGGCCCAAAATACGAGGACAGCAACTCGAAGGGCAAGCGCTTCCACGTCAAGGAGACAATGACGGCCGTCGACGGCCGCACCAAGAGCCGCTGGGTCTACGAGGAGCGCGACATCAGCATGAACCCGACGGCCATGATCCTGGTGCGCGTCGTCATCGGGAAGGTGGCGAGCGCCGAGCGCGTCGCCGCCGTGCTGAGGCAGGTCCCCGTCCGCGACAACCAGTCCGGCTGGAACTGCGTGTGGTGGCTCCGCGAGGCCCTCGGGATGCTGCGCGCCGGCGGCGGCGGCAAGGCGCTGGCCCGCTCCTCGTCGTCGTCGTCGTCGGTCCCGTCGTGGGAGGAAGCTGGGGAGGCGGCCATGGGGTTTGTGAGGCGGAAGGAGC
Source organism: Diaporthe ilicicola (assembly GCA_023242295.1). NCBI lineage: Eukaryota > Fungi > Ascomycota > Sordariomycetes > Diaporthales > Diaporthaceae > Diaporthe > Diaporthe ilicicola. Next base: position 277,199 of record JALPVH010000037.1, on the reverse strand, counting down.
GCGAGCATCGCTTTGATGGGCGTGCTGCCCCCGGCTGGTTCGATATGAACCGCGTGGCGACGTTTGACTTGCTGCGCGGGGAGGAGGTCGTTGCTTGATCGTGGTAGCCCGACTGGGGATCGGGATTGATTGCGTTGGGGGACGGTGGGTCAGGCACCCACGGTGTTGGTGGGCGCTTTGTAAAAACAAAAATATGTATTACTATGTAGTCTACGTATATATGCTCTTTAGAAGTCGCCAAAGTACCTCCGTCTGATAGCCTCCACCTCCAAGGCCTCCGGCTCGGAAGGGATGAACCTGTCCACCTCGTCTTGCCACCAGCTGTTTTGCGGGTTGGGGTGTTTCGCGGACGTGTACTCCCAGTATGAAGGATACCACCCTGCCGTCTCCCAGTCGACGATACCGACGACCTTGTCGTCCTTTACCAGGATGTTCAGGCTGCTGAGGTCGCCGTGTGTGAAGACCGGGCATTGCGAGGCCTGCTCGTGGAACGAAGCCAACTGCTTGACGCCCGGCGACGACGCGTCGTCCTGGATGTCCGCAACGGCAATCCCACCCCTGAGTTCCTGGTGGAAGCCGTGGATGGTGGAGAAGGGTCCCCAGAGCGACTTACACGGTAGACGGTGATCAAAAATGGGCCCTCCGTCTACATTCGCGACGCCAACACGGGGAGGCGGTTGGATGCCCCGAAGCTCTTCGACAATAGCTTTGAGCTGCCCCAGAATGCTGGCTTTGGACTCATCCGACCGGGCATTCCACCCGTCCGCGAGGTTCTCCCCGTCGATCCTCTCCATGACGATGTACGCCCGGCCGTCCCGCTCAAATGCCGAGTAGACCTTGGGCACGGGCACAGAGGTGGTGTGTTTGGCCACAAACAGCATGGCGCTGGCCTCGGCGAGCCGGGTGAAGGGCGTGGACTTGATGCAGCATTTTTGCGAGATGGTGATGACCCGTCCTAGCTGGCTCGTCAACGTCAGCCGGTTGGCGTGCTTGTGCGTCGCGGTCTTGTAGGCGAGAAGGACGAGGAGTCTGATCCAGAGCCTGTCGTTGAAGGGCTTGGACTCCATGTGAAGGTGAACTTGAGCTGTGGTGAGTCGACACACATGACGGCCATGACGAGCCCGGACGAGGAGGCAAGTTGTCCGGCTGGTCAGAGGGCTGGTGAGGCCCGGTGAATCGATGTGAGGTCAGGTCAGTTGAGCTCAGGATGGGCTATGGATGCGTGGAAGTGGACTCGCTGCGGGTCTGAGCCCTGTGCCAGATTTAGAAACACTGCGGCGAGGGGGCCGAATCGCATCTTACGTAAGCCCAACCGTTCGGCTCCGTTCTCAGATGACTTGGACAACAACGTTTGTAAGATACAAGATTCATCTTCCAGCCATCGGATAGAGTCACAAAAAGGCTTTGGATATGCTTGGGCATGTTTATTTTGCTCAAGATCAAGTCATCCAGAGGCTCGGATCTTCCTGGCTCTGACACTCGCAATATTGTCAGGCTAAGCACGAAACTGGAGTCATTGTCCTGTTCTACAAGCTAGAAAGGAAACGAAAACAAGAAGATATCAAGGGATGGTCCCAAAATTAGTGACATTGAAATCTAGTTCCAGAAAATCTACGAAAAACTTAGCTGCAGTGTGAGAATTAATCACATTTTGTATAGTTTTGGCAAGAAGAACCCTTCTTATTACCGAAGCAGCTGATAAAGAGCAGCCTGTCGAAAGACACTATGAACTTGGGCTCTGACAGTGATGGCTAAAGCATCGCGAGCACGATAGAGAAGAATAGGAAGGATGTCTTGAACCATGTGCATAATGAGGCCCACTACCGGTATCACGCAGGAAACCAGTCCATAGAATTTTGTTGGAAGGTACGGGTTAGCCTCTGTGATAACTAAGCAGTTTAGCGCCTATAACTCTCGCTTCTTTTAAGCGTAGTTAAGGGGTTTATTTCTTCCCTTAATATTAGCAAATAAACTATAATTTATATTATTAATATTATCAGGTTATAAGCCCGGCGTCGCTTATTATATTACTTATTTGCTTACTTTATTAATATCTATCGATATTAAATATTTTTATATTTAAAGATTATTAAAATATAGTTATTATAAAACTAAATTACTATTATTATTTATCCCTTTTAATAAAAGCTATAAGTCCTAATAACTTATAAAAATTTATTATTTTCGCTCCGATTTTTTATATTATTAGGTGTTAACTTATTAATTTATTTAACTTTAATAGATTTTTATTAAAATATTTAATATATTTAACTTTAAGCTTAACCTATTATTATTATTAAAGCTTAACTTAAAAGGCAAAAACTATTTAAATTAATATATTATATAAAGTAAAGCCTTCTAATTTATTAGCTTAAATAGGATTATTATTAATATAAAACTAAAACCTACCGCTGCTAATATATTAACGGAATAGCAGAAATTTAATAATTAAGTATTTATAATACTTTTAAGCGTTATTTACTCCGATTTAATAATATATATTATATTATATAATAATTTTTTTGCTATTTAAAAGATCTTTAAAAACCGATTTAATTAAGATACCGGTAATTTAATTATTTATTTATTTTATTAGTTAATTAACTTATATTATAAAAATAGCTTCGATTTATAAGATTATTTAGATAACTTTTAAAAACTTTAGATATAGCTTTACTTTCGGATTTTTATATTTAATTAATCCGTTATTAAATTAATAAAAATACTTTTTAAAAATAATAAAGTTAAGAGATCTTTTTTTTTAATAATATTACCCGATTTTATAAATAATATTAATAATAACCTTAATAGCCATAATATATTAAAATTTATTAAAATCAAATTTAAAATAATAAATATTATTACTTATTTAAAAATTAAATAATTAAAGGTATATTATATTTTAACTTTTTATAGAAAGTTAATATTAATTAATGCTAAAAAGTTTATTAAATTATCTATATTAATTAATACTAATTTATTAAAGAAATCTAATAAAAAAGAATACACCTAATACTATACTTAAAACTTTACCTTTATTAGCTACTTATATATTAATTATAATAGGTTTACTAAATATAAAGAAAAGTAAAAAAAAGGGAAAGAAATAAGCTATTATAAATTAAGCTAAAGATAATATAATAAAAGTTTTTAACTTCGATAATAAAGATATTACCTTTTATATAAATATTTTAATATATATTATAAAGCTTTCTTTATCCGATAATATAAATAACTTATCTTAAATCTTTAACTCCGGTACTTTAAAATATATATTAGGTTATATAAAGAACTTTAGCTTACTTTAACTATATACCGGAATAATTACTATTACCGGTAATATTTATCTTATTATAAAAGGTATTAATATTATAAATATTCTTTTATAACTATTTAATAATTTAATTATTAAAAATACTTTTATTAATATATTATATAATTAAGAATTTAGAAATACTTATTTATTTAATTAAATAATAATCCGAAATTATTTTTATTTAAACGCTTAGGGCAATAATATCTTTCTCTGGCTAAAAGATAATAAGTTATTATTAATATAGATAAAGTTTTAAAAAGGTAATTTTAAAATATAAACCGTTAATAATAAAAATATTTAAATATTATTCTTTTTATATAAGAAATTTTATAAGGCCTTTAAATATAGTAATATCGGTAAAACTATTATTTAATAATTATATATTAACGGTAATATTATATTAATTAAACTAAATAACTTTAATTATAAACCTTATAAGCTAGTAAAGTTAATTTAATATTATTTAAAATCTTTATTAAATTAATAATTAACTATATTATTTAAATTAATTTATTTAAATCTTTCCGGATACTTTTTTATAAAGTTATTAAAAGGCTTTTAATACTTTATATTATTAATTAATAATTATATAAGATATTATTAAGTATACTTTATTAAAAAGAAAAATTAAGTTTCTATTATTATTAATAACTTTTTTATAATAATAAAGATATAGTTTAATATAAAGGTTAAAATATTTATTTTAAATAATAAAGGTAAATATATTAACGGGATTATAATTAATATATTTTATTAATAAGAAATTATTTACTAGAAATTATTATTATATTATTATAAATTAAATAATATATTAAAGAAATATATATAAATAATTATTACTAATATTAAAGCTATAATCTAAAATAAAGATTTTTTTATTCTATAGTTTAAATTAATTATATATTTTATATATCTCCGAAATTAAAAGCTATATAAGGTATTATTTTATTAAATTATACTTTTCGAAATATTATATAGAAAAAAGCTAAATATTAGATACTTTTAACTATATTTTTACCCTTACTATATCTGTATTCTTATAAAAATATAAAAACTTAAGATAAAATTATTAAATTAAATTAAAAAGGCTAATTTTATAGGTTTTAAAATAAATAATAATTCGATATTTTACCTTTTTATACCGCTTTAGAAAGTTATTATAACTATAATAATAAATTATATATATTAGAAAAAATAATAATTATCGGTAGTATAATTAATTAAAGATTTAATAATTAAAGTTACTAAACTGCTAATAAAGATATCTTTATAATCTATAATTAATATATCTTTAGAATTATTATTATTTATCTTTTTATTTAAACCGATATAAAATAATAATTATTTTATATCTTTATTTAAACGGATATAAGATAATATTTATTTTATATTTCTGCTTAAATCGGTTATTAGCTTTAAAGGTTATTATTTATAGCTTTTCTATAAGATAAAGGTAAATACTTAATTTATTAATAATAATTTAATATTAATAGATATTAATTTACCCTTTATATCTATAGGTATTAACTTTAATTCTAATTATAAAAATTTATTTTTACTATTTATATTAATTAATACTAACTATAAGAAATTAGTTATTTTCGTTATTATATTTCTTATAATATAAAAGGATAATATTTTATAAAACTATATTTAAGCCTAGAAAAGTCCTAAAAGAAAAGTTTAAATTATTATTATAAAAAAAAAGTTAAACTTATTTACTATTATAAATATATAAAAGAAGGTTTTTATTACTTATAATTAATATATTATTAACCTATATTAAATATATATTAAAAAATATAATATAAAAAGATAACTTTTTTATTATAAAGCTTACTTTATCGCTTAAAGGTTTACTTAAATATATAAAATAAATTATAATAATATTTATAGTTTTATTACCCGTTATAAGATAATAAGAATTATTATTTAAATTACTATAATAATCGGTTTAAATTTATATTAATTTAATATTAAAACTACTTATTTATATAATCGATTAAAATATAACGTTTATATATAACTATTATTTAGATATTAAATATTATTTAAAAATATTATACTTAAAGTGCTTAAAGCCTTATATAGCTTAAAGTAATCGGGCTATAAATAGTTTAAAGAACTATATAGTAAACTTATTAAGTATTATTTATAAGCGATATTTAATTTATATATTTTTATTAGTAAAGGTATTATTATTATTATTTATATCGATAATATTTTAATTATTAAAATATCTAGTATTATTACTACTTTTAAATTTATCTTATTAAAAAGGTTTAAATATATCGATATAGGTTTTTACTAATACTTTTTAAGTTTTAAGATCTATTAAATAAATACCGGAATTTTTATATTATAATAAGAATATATAAAGTATATATTTTATCGGTTTAATATATTTAATATAAATAGCTATTAAACTTTTATAAATCCGAATTTATTTCTAAAATAGAAAATAGATAGCAATATTTCTATTAATATTATAATATATTAATTATTAATAGATTTTATTAACTTTCTAGTTATAGGAATTAAAATTAATTTTATTTACCTAATTATAGTTATATTAATATTTAATATAAAATTAACCGAATAATATCTTATAATAGCTAAAAGCGTTTTATACTATATTAAATAAACTTTAAAATATCGATTATATTACCTTTATTAGCTATCGATTATAAAACTTAATATATATAATAATACTTTATATAATTTAAACCCCGATAATTTTAAGGCTTTTAAGGGCTAAATCTAAATATTAAATAGATTACTTATTATATAATTTTTAAAATAATAGTTTATAATTGCTAAATTAACTTATAAAGCTAAATATATAGTATACTTATTAGCGTTATTTTATTTATACTAAATAATTTAAGCTTTAGCTAAATTTACCGTTATTTATAAAAATTAACTATTTATTTTATATATCAATAATTAGCCTATATTAAACTTTATTTAAAATATAAAGGTTACCGCTTATTTAAAATATATTATTATTTATTATTATTTTATATATAAAGAGGTTAAGTTTATTTATAATATTTAATATATATTATCCGCCGATAATTTAATAGATATTTATATAAAAGCCTTGCCGAAGCCTATATTATAGAATTTATATTATTTATTAAGTTTAATAGATTTTTAAAAGATTTAGCATTAATAAATGCTAATTAAACCTTTAATAAAAGAAAGTATAGTAATAGGTATTATTTAGCGATTAAAATATTATGCTATCTTTATATATATTAGTATCTTTTTAGTTATTAAAATAACGATAATAGATAGGGGGTATATTAAAAGGTATAGGTTAGCTTTTATAATAATTAAGCAGTTTAGTGCCTATAACTTTTGCTTTTTTTAAGTGTGGTTAAGGGGTTTATTTCTTCCCTTAATATTAGTAAATAAACTATAATTTGCGTTATTAATATTATTAAATTTCTCATTAGTGGATCCAGAGCAAAAAATAAAAAGTGAGGAGCAAGTGGCCACGCTGATTATGAAGTAGAAATTGAAGGGTTAATGCAAGCTATCCCATTACCGATAGGCATCTGACACAATCCCGATCGTCACAAGCCGTACGTACGCCCGAGCGCTATTCCAGCTTGTCCAGTTTCTTATCCACGAACAGCTTGGCGATGCCCCCAAACACAGTGACAAACTGCGCACCCATGTCAGCCAAAAGATCACACACGAGAAGCAAGGCGGTACGACCCACCGCGACGTCAAAGGTCTTGAAGTAAAGTCCAAGCGAAGGGTATGCATCTCCATCGTAGAACGTCCGCATCGTGTGCCAGAAACCAGACGGCCAGCTGCCAGAGAGGAGGTCGGCAAAGAACCTAGACAAGAAGAGAGCATGAGCACACAGACTCCCCCAGAACCCATAGACAAACAACAGTGAACGCCGCCCTCCAAGACATTGAAAAAAAAAAAGACCACGAGAAGGAGGTTGACGGGACTCACAACTGCTTATACTCCCCCGCCGGATCCGCCCTCTCCCGCACGACAAGCCTCTCCCCCGGGAACCCCTTGAAGCCGTGCACCGCCCCGGCGGGGATGTGGACCTTGTCCCCCGCGCCGGCGACCCTGGTGGCGCCGTCGATGGTGACCCGGACGCGGCCCTCGCGCACCTCCATGACCTCGGAGTGGTACCGGTGCCAGTGCGGCGGCACCTCGAACGGGTCGTCGCCTGGCCGGCCCTCGGCCACGGCGTCCGTCATCCACCTGGAGGTGGAGTCTTCTGGCTCGGAGGGGTCCAGGATCAGGTGGAGAGATGCGCCCTGTCGGTGGTAGTGATGGTTATATTAGGCTGGGGTATTTTTTTGGGGGGAGTCTGGCTTCGCTATGGTGGACAGACAGGTGTATGTGTATGCACATGTGCCATTTGTGCTGGTAGAAGCTTACCTTGCCCATCGAGAGCGTCTTCACGACCTTGGCGGTGCTCATTGCGACAGATGTTCTTGTCAATGCAAAGTTCTCAGAAACTTGGTGGAGTCTGTGGCGCGGGGTTCGGCTGGATGCACAAGAAGCCCGAGGGTCCTGTGCGAACTGTTTCATACAGAACTTATCTGGGCTCGCCGTCGGCAAGGCTCTCGACTCGTGAACTCAGCTCTCAGGCAGGGACACAAAGGGGCACAGTCCAGCATACGCGCCAACAGCCCCCGCGGCTGGTGGGAAGGGCTAGTGCACGGTCTAGTAGCTGCAAATTCATCCAGCAGGATGCGTCTGTGGGTTGATTGAAGGGTGGGCCAGCCTTAGCAAGCCAACGCTGACAGTCGCTCGCCACAGGGCAATGATTTAACAAAAGCACTGGATTCGAAAGCATTACATTTCTCCGAGCGGACCAGCTCTAGAACAGAGCTGCGGCATTCTGGTCGATCGTGGTGTCGCTGTCACGGAGGAAGTGCTGCTTATATGGTATTATGGCCGGGGTCGTAGGCTGCACTTGGAAGCGAGTCGGCGATATTGGACCGAGGATTGGTCTAATTGACCTTCGTTGTGGCGGGTATATATCCAATTAAATTCATGCTGTCCAACTATCTACCTCCAGGAGTTGTCCCAGCCGGCCTGCTCAACCGCATAGGCGATGGCCAGCTCAGTGAACCTCGCCATGTGGTCAATCGAGAAGTGGCCCGTCTCATCATCAACATCCATCGTGTCGTTCGCCGTGTGTATGTACGGATCAAACTCGCCAGGGAAGCCGCCGGCCACGGGGTTGCCCTCCGAGGCAAAGGTCGCGGGGAAGCCCAGCTTCGTGTAGCTCATGTAGTCGGACCCGGCACCGGGCATGAGCTCGTAGACGCTGGTCGGGATGGACGTGATGTACTCGGTGCTCAGGTCGACGGCCCACTTGGTCAGGGGCGCGTCGGCGTCGGTCTTGATGAAGCCGATGCTCTCGGTCGCGTTGCGGGCGATGAAAGCGGTCATGTCGAATTCCATCATGGCCCCGATGTTGGCACCTTCTTTCTTCTTGTACGCAGCGATGGCTTGGCTGCCCAGAAGCCCTCCCTCTTCGGCAGCGTACCAATGGAACTCGACCGGGCCCTCCTTCGGTATGTATCCGCTTGTGGCCAACACCCGGAACGCCTCCAAAATGGAGACAGTGCCAGAGCAGTCGTCGTCGGCCCCGGGAGCGGGCAGGAGCGGGAATAGGTAGTTGGCCGAGTCTTGGTGGGCGCCGATGATGGTCAGTGGCTTGGAGAAGTCGCGGACCTTGGGCTCGAAGCGTGCGATTATAGACGACTGCGGGAAGGGATGTGTGAAAAACTCGAGGCTGATGTGGGTGTGGAATGGCGAGTCGGCAATGATGCCCGCGATGTGGTCGTGCAGCCACTGGGAGGACTCCTCGCCTGTCTGCCCGCCGAAATAGCGGTTGTAGTAGCTCGTCATGTGCTTGAGGACGTCGTGCATTCGAGAAGTTGAGATGTTGGGAAACAAAGGCTTGACCAGACGTTGGTGCGTCAACTTTGGAAGGTCTGGACAACCACGATGTCAGCACACAGCACAATACAAAACTACTCTTAGATCACCACAAGGCCTCTGGGGATTGAAGATGCGTACTCGCTTTCCCAGACCATGCGCCCACGCCATCTGCGTAGAGCTCCTGGTGGTCTGTGATATCCATGAACTTCTTCCCGTTCTGCCGCAGTCGCAACTTGTCGCCCTCCTTCATCCATCGTGGCTTGTCCTCGCCGAGCACATGGATCAGTCTGGATTCCTCGAGTTGTGCTGCCATTTCGGGCTGGAGGGAGATCATGGCGTCAACGGGGTCGGAGTAGGCTTTGAGAGCTGCGAGGATTTCCTCGTCGACGGCGTGCTCATGATTAAACTCGAAGGGGGCAGCCGCAGCGACATCGTTGTCACCCTTTGTCGCCTCCTCAGGGGGCGCAATAACAACTTGCTGTGACCCATCGCGAAGAGAGCCGGCGACTTGCTCTGAGCAGGTCAGCAGGAGTAGGACGACCTTGGCTGATAAGGATGATCGCATCTCGACGGGTTGTGGTGGAGTGTTTGAGACTTTGAGATTATTCCCAATTCTAAAGCATGCGGAAGCCAATTAGTTGCAAGCGAAAAGACGGTGACGGACACATCGCCGCCAGCTTGATGAAGCTTGAGCGAGGCAGATTGGAAGGGAGCCTGTATGATGCAATGAGTAGACTCGCACCCCTGAGCCTAAGCATCGGCACGATAGAGTTCCGATTCCAGGGGTCCAGCTGTCAGCACCCCACCCTGACCCCACACCACCTATCCCGATAACACCTGAGCTTGCCATTGGACCTACCAATTGCGCGCTACGGCACTTGCAACGGCCAGAGCTTCCATCTGGTTGACCTCACGCAGGACTCGGCAGGAGCATGCTGATGATAATTGTGCAATCCATCCTGAAGTGGTCAGATCACCAGTCTGCCTAGACACTGGAAATGCTGCACTATCACATCATTGACACTGTTCGCCAGCTCATGAGACGAATACTCCGTACCGCACACTTGGCCTCAAAGCCGTTTTGCCGAGCAGGTCGATCCGATCCACCTCCTCAGTCCAGCAGACAGTCACACAGGATAGCATAGCAGATCCACATGCAAGGAAAATGTATTGGCAGCAACTTTTTGTCCCACAATATCTACTGATGGACTGGGTCAGTTGATCTCTGCAGCACCTGCTCCTCATGAAACCTGCGCCACAAGCTGCGACTACCAACTGCCAGGCCATGTTGGCTGTTGGTTCTATTATAAGTGCATCCTTGCCGCCCAAGACATCCACTCTGATCGTCCGACTTGCTCGACCTCGGGAGCCGTGAGACCTCTCCAAACCTAAAGGTGGCCCGGTCTGTAGACCACCGGGCCTCATGATAGGTCCAGAATTGAGCCCTCAAACCTGTGGCCTACTTTGATCTTGTGTCAACAAACTCCCAACATCTTTAAGCGCGAACCAGCATGCATCTATGCCGTAGTTGGTTGTCTGGTCACTTACATACTGCCTGTCCTGCCCTGTGGACTGGCCGCCTACTGTGAGACCACAACAAGCTCCACATCGGCCGTGCGCAGGGCGCCAGCGATTTACTTCGCTTGGCGTCGATCAGAAGAAATCTTGTTTGTCCGTACATATATACGTGAGCAATATCGTCCCCTCTGCCCACTTGGGAAAGTTACAGGATGATATATGCACACGACAACAACATTAGCAGGTCCGAGAATAAACGCCACGACCACATCCAAGCAAATTATAAGCTGAAAGGAGCATCGCTGCTCTTACTGTTGTCCAGAAGTCAAAGCGAACGCAGAAGCTCTCCCACTTCCATCCTGGGCACCGGCCTGGTCTCTACAGCGAGCCTTCAATGGCAGATATGGCGCAAAGACCACGGAGGGCACAGGACGTGCAGAAGAGCCAGCAGGTCAAAGAAGCACCGGAGGAGCAGCAAATACAAGAATTACTTGCTGCCGCTCAGAAACACTGCAATGCTGCACGTTCATGGAAAACGGATCAAACCCCTTACAAGTACTCCTCCGAGCTAGACTGTGCGACACTTGTTCAATTGATCAATCAAGGACGGTCGGACGAAATCTTAATCCTCGGCCTCAATGATTCTGAGCTTCAGAATGTTCTTGACGCAGTATGGAAGACGGACCGCGTTGCTCTTGAGGTTAGACAGGATCTGTCCTCCACAAGGGTAGCAGTGCTGAAAGGTTTCGGCGTTGGTTTCAGGAGGAAATGGGCCAGTCTGTCATCGTTCAGGCCGAAGTATGAAATCTTGATCATGAAACTGAAAAATAGGCATTCGGCGCGGTCATGTAACAAAAAGAAGCACTGGCATTCTTTGGCTTCTCCCATGGAGACATAATTATCTCAATCAATCTGAACCCCTGGACTGCCTCTGGTTGAATGAAGCAGAACTCAATCGATCTAGGCTGTACCCTAGCACTCTCTATGTCAGCACTACACATTTCAGAAATGGCGAGATCACCTAGCGCGCAAGGCCGAATACCCTTCCAGGTACCGGGAAATCTCGATGTTTCTTGCTCAACATATTACAAGGTGTCTTTGGCGGCCTTTCAAGCGGCGCCCCTCCCGTGATCTTTCTTCACGGCGGCGCTGGTGGCGGCCATGAGTATCTGCTCTCGTTCTCAGAAATCTGGCCACAATACGGCCTTCCGGTAGTCCTGTATGGACCAAATCAGTTGTGGGGCTTCAACCCACCTCCCCAAGACGGCCGGAGACAAGGACTTCTGGCACGTGTCCTTGTTCGTCGCCGAGCTGAACAACCTCATCGACCATTTGAAGTTGCGTGACGGGCCTGGATTCCACCTGTTCGGTCAGAGACTCAGAGCTGGGGAGGCCTGCTGGGTGTCGCCTTTGCTGTCCGCCAGCCCCGCGGTTTGCAGAGGTTGGTGCTCGCCAGTGGGTTGGCCAGCATGGATGTTTCTGAGAAGAGCATCCAGATGTGTCGAAGTGAACTGGCCGCAGATGTGCAGGAGGTGTTGAAATGCAAGAGGCCGTTTATGAGAGCGAGGCTTATAGCGACGCTGTGACGGCCTTTCAAAAGACGTTCGTATGCCGGGCGGATCCATTGCCGGAGGAATTGATGCTATCACTAAAGCATCTTTGCGAGGATCAGACTGTGTATGGCACAATGTAAGTTGATAGCGGTTGATCTTCAACATTGCTCCGTGCCTTTCGATGACACATGTTCTGTTGATTCTCCCTTCTGAACCCCATTCCTCATCACCAAACACCTACTGACTTCAGACCCCCATAGATACGGGCCCTCCTTTCTGGACTTGAACGGCTCGCTGCGTGGCTGGACAGGCATACAACGCCTTCCGCAGACCAAAGCTCCCACTCTAGTCTACAATGGCGAGTTCGACACGTCGCGCGACATTTCGCAGAGCCTTTTTTTTTTTTTTGGAGATGATCCCACTCGTGCGCCGGATCGTTTTTCCAAATGGAAGTCACATGTGTCATCTTGACGGTGGCGGGCTTAGAGGGCGGGTTCTGAAGGTGGTGGGGGACTGGGGACTTCCTGGTGAGACACCAGGCAACCGACCTCGGGATGAGGCGATTGCATGTTCAGTACTACTCTGTATTCATTTCGATGGAATGGAGGGCTGTTTATCATGTCTGGACTTGTGCGTCTCTCAATTGACAATATGACAATATGGGTGACAATTTCCGCGTCTAATAGATGGGTATGGCACGACGGTAGGGTTGGTTATAGCGCCCGTTGCCAGGTGAGTTCAAGTCGGGTCGACATGTTTACAAGAGGAAATGGACCAGACTGACATCACGAAGACCGAAGACGGAATTTTGCACCAAAATATGCGTGCGCCACACGGAGAAAACTTAAAGCAGCATTGTCTTTTGGCCTTATGGATGGAATACAATTATCTGAATCAATCTTAACACCTTGGCTGCTGCTGATTACCTAGGTAAGTGAAGCAGAGCTTGTTCAATCTCAAATGCATCTCTCGAACGAAAGAAATGTGACCAGAATCAATGTTGGTCGGCACCAGTGCCGTCCCTTAGGTCGCGTTTGAATTGCCGCCTTCGCACTCAATCCCTTTCTTTTGTATCATTTCTCGTATCTCATTCGCCTTCTCCAACACGCACGGAATATAAACTTTCCCGCATCTGGAGATGGCGTCCGTGTCAGCTTCGTTGACATTTTCCAGCATGCCACTGACAATGTCGATGTGACCGTATCGCACTGCCAGTTGGAATGGCGATGACAGGATTTGAGCCTTGTCGATCACAGAGAGTGCCATTCCCAAAATTCTCGTTTTCTTATGCTTTTTGTCGACGCAAAGTAGATCCGAAGATCCCTCGCTTTCTGGATCCATTTTTCTTAGGAGTGGGAGGTCCACCTGGACTTTGATTGAGTCCTCTCCCGAGTGGCCCTCTGGCGAGTATTGGGCAAACCTCAAACGTTCAAAAGGAGCGGCGCCGTGGTCCATGAAGAATGAGACTGCTTCTCCGTTGTGCGAGATTATAGCATACTGCATAAGCAAAATGCGGAGATTCGTGTCGGCGAATTTGTATGTATCTTGCCAGAGTCTTCTGATGACACAAATTTCCCCCCATAAAGTCGCAAGTATCAAGTAGTTGGGCAGGTAGGAGAATGCTTCAGGCCTACCTGCGAGACCGCGGTCGAGAAATAGATGGGCGACAGCAGGTTGTCTTTTGCGCAAGACGGTCTGGAATATGACGCACTGATGCGCGATGTCCAGTCCCATATTTATGATGATGGCCATGCAGTCACGCGGTGCATCGGCACGGTACATCATCTCTCCATCTATGTCCTCCAAGTCATCTACGCCTGTCGTATTGAAGGCGAGCCCCCGGGCGATGTGCGTGGCTATCATCGAAAGCCTGTCCTTGCAAGACACGCGCGCACCGTGACGAATCAAGACGATGCTAGTAATGTAATCCAGGCTGCCAAGGCGCTCCTCAAGGGCTTCATCAAGACGCTCGCTGTGTAAATTCTTTGGTGACGACATGAGTAGGACGTCGTGCAGTGTGCTTGAACTTGCACAGCCCTTCGGGGTTTCAACTGCTAACTGCAGCACACTCATACCGCCGCGGAGCCGCTCGTCGAGTCTGGCGCCGTGTTTCAGAAGAAGCTTGATTTTCTTCATGGCTTCGTCTTCGAAATCAAAGCCCCCCAATGCATCTTTAATCATTTTGGACTCGACTTTGGCGCCAAGAGCTATCAGATACTCCATATCTTGAAGGGCTCCCACTGCACTCGCCAGGCCCAGGGGGGTTATATCCTCATATTTGTCGTCATCCCACTCTCCCGTGTACTTCATATCGATGTCGATACCGAGTTTGATGAGTCTCTGCATGAATTCAACCCGCTCAGCCCGCCATGATTCGGCCTCTTCCGTGGAGCAGAGGCTATAGACACCGAGCCGATCTCTGGTCGACCTAGAGCAGATCGACGCTATAGTGTCATGTAAAGGCGAAGCATTTACCTCTCTTGTTTCACAGATCATGCCCTCGCCACCCTCATTTTCAACCTCGACTTCACATTTGTATGAAGTGATGTTAGCACCCAAGTCGAGGAGAGTGTGCGCTATGTTGAAATTGCCCGCGTCGATGGCAACGTGCAGCGGACTCAAAATCCATTGCTTGTGTATCCCGTTGACATTGGCTCCGAGGGCCACAAGTGTCCTGATTGTCGACCAGTTTTCGTTCTGCTTTGCTGCGCAGACAAGCACATCGTCGCGGCGAGAGCCACGCGGCTTTTGAGGGTCCATTCCGTGGTCTTTGATCAACACTTCCACGACTGTGTCAAGTCCATAGGAAGATGCCTCAACAAGAGCGTCCGTAAACTTAGGGGAAAGGTCCTTGTGATAAGAGGGTGGGTACTCGAGCGGAGCACCTTCAGAAATGAGAAGGTGTGCTACGGAGACGTGGCCGAAGCAGAGTGCGACGTGGAGGATGGAGGTCCTGACACCACGACAACGGCAGCTTGAGCGAGGAGGAACTTCTCGGGTGACGTCGGATCCATGGTCCAGGAGCCAAGCCACAGCGGAGGTTCGACCGTATCTCACGGCGGTCTGTAATGGGGTGAGCTCGGTCGATAGATCCGCCTCGTCCATGTCCAGTCGGTGTTCCAGCGCCTTATCCAGTGTCGCCGTGTTACCGTGTTTCGCCGCCCAGGTAACAGCGGATGACCGATCGTACTGTCTGTTCTTCATGTAAAGCGCGTACTCAGACACAGCTTTCAGCCGCCTGCATGAGAGGGCCAACGCAGCAAGATCAGATACATTCAGTCGCTCGGTTGTGAGGCTGAGGTTGGAGTGAGGAGCACCAGTCAGCTGAGTTCATTCAATCTCCAGACCAAGAGAGAGACTGCTCACAGAATGATCTCGTCAGGCAAATTACACAAGCCTTCCATGATCGGCGACCGTTGCAGGTGCGGATGCCTGGTGCAAGTAGGACGTGACGACGGAGTCTTGTGGGTTCAGAGGGCGCGCTTGATGAAAGGCCAAGATTCGCGTTCGCGTCTGGATTGTGGCGGGGAACATTAAAGCAGCTGCTGTCTTTTGCAAGCGAAGTGAGCCCCCCCCCCGGTCGCTTGGCACGCTCTGCCGCCACACCTCAAAAAACTTCAATTTCATATAATAGCTATTATAAAGCTTTTAATCCCTATAAGCTGGGCATAAAATATATATTTCAATATAGAATTTTATAAGTAATTTAGATATATTATATTTATCATTTAAAATAATTCTTTAATAAAGATAAAAATAAAATATTAAATATATAACTATTTTATATTTTTAAATTTAAAAAATATTTTTTATTTTAATTAAATAGATATTATTTATTATAATATTAAAAATAATTATTAATATTTTAATTAATAATATAATATTAACTTTTTAAATAAAAGTATTAAAGATATATAATAATTAAAATAAATAAATATTTATATATATATATAAGCTTTATATATTTTATATATAAATATTTAATTTAAAAAACTAAAGTATTTAATCTTATATTTATATAATAAGTTATAAGTTAAATAAATAAATAATATTTTAAAGGTAAGTATATTAATAGAAAATATTTTAAAATTATAATGTAAGTAGATATTTATAATAGCTTCTAAATAAAATATTTTTTAAGCTTTAATTTAATTGTGTTGTTAAGATAGAAAATAAATAGTACTTTTAACTTTTTTAAAGGTGTGGTGGCAGAGCGTGCCAAGCAGAGTATTGAAAATACAAATAATACAAAATACAAAATACAAATACAAATACAAATACAAAAAATTTAGAAAATACAAATACAAATACAAATACAAAAAAAAATACAAATACAAATACAAATACAAATACAAAATAATATAAAATACAAATACAAATACAAATACAAATCTAAAAATAGAAACATATAAAGCTTAAAGCAAAATAGCAAATAATATAGAGGAGATTTAGCTCTTTAAAATGGCCTATTTAGTTTCCTTTAATTTAATTGTATTCTAAAGATATAAATACTAATATAAGGCTCGAAGCTATTAAGCCACCCGGCTAAGCCGGCCGGGCCCGGCCCCAAGGGCCGAAGCTTAAGAATAATTCTTTTTATTTACTATTAGTACTTTTATCTTTAGTATACAATTAAATTAGAGGAAACTAAATAGGCCATTTTAAAAAGCTAAGTCTCCTCTATATTATTTGCTATTTAGTTTTAAGCTTTATATGTTTCTATTTTTAGATTTGTATTTGTATTTATATTTATATTATAATACAAATACAGAATACAAAAATACAAATACAAATACAAAAATACAAATACAAATACATATATTTGTATTTTGTATTTTGTATTTGTATTTTGTATTATTTTGTATTTTGTATTTCGAAAATACAAAATACAAAATACATGTCACAACTCTGGTGCTAAGCGACTGGGGGGGGGGCTTACTTCGCTTGCAAAAGACAGTGTAATGCTTTTATCCCTTGCAAGCAGTGGTAGTACTGTGCAACGTAAACACCCCTGCTCCCCAGTTACCACTATCTATTGCAAGCGAAGTATTACCCCCCCCCCCCGGCTCCTTAGCGTAATCCTAACTACTATACCTAAATTTATAGATAGGGTTAAGCACTTATTAATTTTATAACTTTAACTAATATCTTTATTATTAATATATCTTTATTATTATTACCGTTATTAATAAAGTTATATTTAATTAATAGCTTATAGCTAAATCGATTTTAGCTTATTTTATAAAAAAGTATAAGCTTTATTTACCTTTATTAAAAGTAATATTTATTAGCTTAAATTTATAATTATTATATTTTAATTACCTTTTAAAATAAAAACTTATTATTTATTATTTTAAAAAACTTATTTATAGCATTAAATTATATAATTTACCGATAATACTATTATAATATTTAGTTATTAATATATATATAAGCTAATAAAGAAAGTAGCTATTATTATTAGGTTATATATTATAGCTATAAGTAAATAAGCTATATAATAAAAAAAAAGTAATAATAATAATAATAAATAGAAATTAAATATTACTTTAAAAATCATTAAAAATAAATCGATAGCTTTTAAATATATAGCTTAAGCTATATTAGAAAACGCTAATAAGATTATTAATAAAATAAATAATTTAAAAAAGATAGCTAGTAATAATTCCGATCTTTTTAAAATAAATAATAATAATTTTAAGCCGCTTAAAATAAATAATAATAATTCTAAATTATTTAAAGTAAATAATAATAATTTTAATATTAAAATAATTATAATGCTAAAAGATGCTAAAAGTAATATTAAGCTTTTAAAAAGCTGCTTATTATTATTATTACTACTAAAGCTATTAAGTAATATAATATTAATATCGATTATAAAGGTTACTAATATAAAGCTTTTTTAAACGCTATTAATAATATACCGCTTTATAAACCTTAATAAATTTATAATAATTAAGATTTATAATTAATAAAAACTTTTATTTATTAATATAAGGGAGTAAATTAATATTAAGTTTAAAGATATTAAATAAATTATAATTAAGTTAATTAAAATATTTATTAAGGCTAGCTAGATATTATAGTAATTATTATCGACTATTTTATTTATTTAAGTTCCCCTATTAAGCTAGAATAATAATAAATATCCGAAAAGGATAAGGTATAATATATCTTTTAAATTAATATAATAGGTTTTACTATATAAAACTTTTTATAGTAACTTATCAATCTTTTATAAGCCCGTCTATAATTAAAAGCCGCCATTCTGCGCTAGTAGCCGTAGTATTAAGCCGCGCCTATTTACGCTAGTGCTTTTAATAAGCTATTAGCCTATTAAGGTTAAAGCTATCGCAGGCCGCGAGCTAATCTAACGCCGTTAAGCACTATTAGTATGCGAAAGTGCTATCGCTATATAACTTAGGCAAGTTGCTCGAAATAGGCGATATTAAAAAGCCGCTATTACCCTAACTAAGGTTCTAGCTCTGCTTAAATATACACCTATCTAGCGAAACCGAGCGATATAACCTTTTCCGCTATATTATAAGACCACTCGAAAGCAATTATTCAGCCTACCGCGCAAAACCGAGACAACTGCTAGTTAAGCTTAAACTACTATTTATATACGCCTAAGACCCTTAAATTAGATAAGGCCACTATATTCCATTATCTGGATATATAAATCTAACAGCTCTGCTATAAATAGCTATAGAAATAAACTTTAAATATAATAAGTAAATCTTTACCTAGGTAAGAAGTTTTCTTATTAGGGTAAAGAAGCGTAAAAATAAGAAACCTTTCCTCTTTAAGTAAATAGATATATTTATTATTACCTTAAAGATATATAATTTAAAAATCTATTTTAAAGAAATAAAGAAATTTATTACTTATAAAGCAATAATAAATAATAAGCTAAAGAAAGGACTAAAGGTTATAAATCTAATACGCTTCTTTAAAAAGGTTTACCTTTTATTTAAATAAATTAGAGAAATAAAGCCTAATTATAAAAACGTAATATAATTAAATAAAATTTAATTTAAAAAATATATAATTATAGATCTTTTAACCTTATACCTAGGAGGGATAGTAATTATTATTAATTTATTAATTAAAAATCTTTAAATTAACTATAAATTACCTTAAAAGAGTATTTAATTATATTACTTTAATAAATATACTTTTATTATTTAAAAGCCCTTACTTTTTAATCTTTATTTATATATATAAAGTAATTATTATACCGCTATTATTATTATTAATATTATTAATATAGATAATATTATAGGTAAAAAAAACTTTAAAGTAATTATTTTTTAAAACCTTTAATAGGCTATAATATATTATTAGCCTTATAAATAATTAAATAGTAATAAGATATATAAAAAGTATTATTATATTTAATAAAAATTTATTACTTTTAATAATTTAACCCGGGTTAATTATTATTTAATAATTTAAAGTTATATATAATAATAATTACCCTTTATAAAAAATATATTAAAAGTTAATAGCTAAATAAAAATATTAATTAAATATATACTATAAGGCTAATTATTATTTTTATAACCAGGCTAACTTATTATAATAATAATATTAAATAATAAAAGATTATTTATATATTAATTTAATTAATAATAATTTATAAAAATAGATATAAATAATAATTAATAATAAAGCTATTATTTATAAGCTATTAGAAAAACCTTTTATTAAATAGCGATAATAGGCTAAAAGTAATTAAAATAATAAAAAACCTTTTAATAATAATATTAATATTAATTAGCTATAAAAAAAGTAAAAAAAAGGGGTAAAGTAAAAGAAAAATAAATTTAATATAATAATTAACCTATTAATAACCCTTTATATTCTAGGTTTTAAATATAATTAAATATAGCTATAACTATTATTATTATTACCGTTATTAAGTTTTAAGGGATTATTAATATTATTATTACCGCTACCGCTATCGATAATTACCTTTTTTATAAATTAATTTAAAAGCCTATAAAGGAAATATAAGCTTATAATATTATCCTTATTACCGCCTTAAATTACTAATAATTAAAAGGTTTTATATAAAGAATTTATAATAAAATTACTATAAAATTATTTTTAATTAATTATTAAAAAGAATTAGCTTAAATAGCTATTAAAGGTAATAAGAAAAAAGGGATTAAATTTATAAGCTTTTTATAAAAAAAATAACGTTTAATTTAATAAAAAAGGTTTAGATTTTATTATATTAGTTAAAAAACTTATAAAGCTATACTTAAAAAGAAAAGAGAATTTTTTTAGGTTTTTTAAAAATAATAATAATAATAATAATAAGAATCTACTATTATTACTATTAATATAATAAACGGTAAGTAATAAGCTATATAATTTATAAGCTAATATTAAAAATATATAAAATAATAAGCCCTTTAAATATACCTTAATTAACTATATAGCTTCTTTTAATATTAAATTATATATATAGGTTAAACTATATTAATAAAAAGGGTTATAAGCTTATTAGCGTTATTAAACTAATTTTTAATTATAAAAAAATAATTTAATAAATATTTTAATAAATTTTTAAATAAAGAAAATAGTAATTATATATAAAGGAAAATATAAGTAATAATAATAAATAGTTTATAAATAAAAGTAATATTTTTTCGATTTATAAAATAGCTATAATTAATTAAAAAAGTATATATATAGAAAATAGTTTTTATATATTATAGGGCTTAAAATAATTTAATATATTTATTATATTATAGCTTTTATTTTTAAAATAATATTAATTTATAACCTATTAATTAACTTTTTTAATTATACCTTTTTTTTTTTACTTTATACTTATTAAAAACTTATATTTCTTTAATTCCTTATTACTTTTAATTATTTTTATTTTAATTAATAGCTTTAAACCTTTTTATTAATATTTTTATATAATAGAAATATTCTTTAATAGCCTTAATATATTAATTAACCTTATTAATATAAAAGTATAAAAAATCTATAAAGTTTTTATTTATATTAAAATTATTTATTTTAAACTAATATTAATACTATATATATTTTTTTAAATTACTAAAATAAGCTTTAATCGGATTAAATTTAAATAAA
This sequence comes from Diaporthe ilicicola, assembly GCA_023242295.1. Taxonomy (NCBI): domain Eukaryota; kingdom Fungi; phylum Ascomycota; class Sordariomycetes; order Diaporthales; family Diaporthaceae; genus Diaporthe; species Diaporthe ilicicola. The sequence goes on along the minus strand of JALPVH010000037.1, from coordinate 255,764 downwards.
TATAATAATAAATAAATTAGCTTAATACCTCTTTTTTTAACGGTATTATAAACCTTTTTATTATAATATTATAAGGTATTATTTAATATTAAAATAAATTATAAGCTTAAATATAAATTTATTTAAAATAAAACCTTTTTTTTAAGCTATAATAAAAAGAAATTCTTTATTATATAGCCCTTATATACCGTTATATTAAATAGGCTATCGATTATAATTACCGGTAATATATAATAATAAACGCTTTATTTAAAAAGATTTTATATTTATAATATATATTTAACTAATACTTATTTAATTCTTTTTATATTATTTCTTTTATTAATAATAAACTTATTATAAAAAATAAATATATTAATAGTATATATAGCTTTTAAGATTTAAAAAAAGTAATAGCTATAAAGGTTTTTATTATATTAATAAGCTAATATATAAATTCTTTTATTTAATTAATTACTTTTTATTAAAGCTTATAAAATAGCTAAAATTAAATAATTAATATAGTAATAATTAATAAGAAATAGTTATATTTTATTAAAATATATATTTAGCTTTTTAATTAAAAGATTCTTTAGCTTTTATTTTATATAAATTAGGTATTAACCGGGCTAAATAGCTTTATTATAAGAAAAAAAGATTATAAACCTTTAAAATCTATTACTTTAACTTAATATTATTTAATTATAATAATAAAGGTATAGTTAAAGCTATATTACTTATAATAATAACCCTTTTTCGGTAATATTATATAGTTATTTTATTATAGCGGAATTTAGCTATAAGCTATTTATTTAATAGTAACGGGTTAAAGTATAAATAAAACTATAATATTTATAATTTAGTTTTTATTAGGCAATAGCCTTTTATTATAAAAAACCTTAATAGTATATTAATAATAAGAATATTAGTTAAAGTTATAAAATTAGTAAGTATTTAACCTTATCTATAAATTTAGATATAGCAGTTAGGATTACATTAAGGAGCTAAGGGGGGGTAACACTTTGCTTACAATAGATAGCAATTCGGCCCCGCATATTCACGTTAAGGATCCTGAGAAATTTTGCGGCGTGAACTTAACGTAAATGTGCGAGTTCGAGATTCGAATACGGAATCGGGGAGGACTCCCAAAGATTTCTCTGATGCATCCACGGGCCTCCAAAAGCGGTGCATCGAGCCAACGGCTGACCTGATGGCTTGTTCGCGAGCAGCCAGCCAGCCAGCCAGCTTGTGATGCAGAAGGGCTTCATAGGGCGACGCCATCCCGATATATCTAAGGAGTCTGAGAGTCTGCCAGTGGTCCCAGCATTTGGTAAATATCTTGAAAGACTGGTTGATCCCTGCCTCCATGGGTCAAGAATCAAAGCACCAGCCTCTGTAATTCCAGCACAACATCCCGCCCACGCCTACCACTTAACCGTACACTACTTAATTATCTATGATAAAGGAAGGATCACATCACTGACTTAAGTTACACTCCGTTGTGACTGTTTGATGGTTGTTGGGCCCGGATGGAACGACCCTCCCTATGTACTTCGATAAGGCCAATAAGTACAATGTGCGTTCTTTCGCGACTGGCTACGTTGAAGTGCCCGTTTGATGGTGGCCGCTTTGCGAATCAGCTACGTGCTTGATGTGGCTTGATGAATGTGATTTTGGACTGCTTCCAAGGTTTCGCTTGACAGGAGCTTAACGAACGTACATGTCTAGGTATGCATGGCATCGACTGGTGTACCCAAGCACGATCAACTTGCTTCGGCTTATTGTGATTATATTCCTGTGATGCGCTCTTTAACCCGGGTATCTCTGTGTATTCATTGTAGCCTGAGTCTGTTCTTCTAGGTCTGTCCTAACGCCTTACACCTTTGCCTAATGATGAATGCTGTTTCAACTCGCTATGATGTCGCCCGAATGAAAATCGTATTAACCCACACATATGCTAAATGTGACTCTTCTTGATCCTCCCTGCAAATTCTTCATACAACTGAATTCAGCAGTTGATCAATGTCCAAGCACGACACTGACCGAAAATTCATGGTGTGCTCAATAATCCCAGCTTTTCGGAATGATCAGAGACGGTTGCGAGTCCCACGCCATACGAGAATTGATAACATTTCGCCTCCATGCATCTCATGCAATAGCCTCCTTTCTTGACGACTGGTGTAGTGCATAGCCCGTCAGGCCCAGAGTTTGCCCTGGCACTGGGGCATGATCGGGAGGAACAATCACAATGCCTTCTCGCTCTTCGTCCGACAAGCTTCATTATCGCGTTCATGACGGTTCCGGTTGATTTTTTTTTTTTTTTGAGATTTAATTTGGTCCCAGAGATATTGGATGATTCTTCAGGCGCTGGCTAGTTGGCAAGAGGTGCTTCACGAACCACCATGGCCGCTGTAAACAGGGATTTGTGATCGTTGTTGACAATGAACGTGACCCATATCAGCTCTTGGCCTGGAAATTTGATGTGTTTCCTTTTTATCAGAAGGGCGGCATGTCTTTGTTGTGTCGTGAGATGCGGCCGGAGACGCCCGTCAAAAAGATTTAAAGCAAAGAAATATATACTGTAGGTAGCACAATCAATTATGTAGTATTTCTTCCCACCGCCATTCGCCTGGTTCTATCGCCACTGCGGCCTGACTCAAGCCACCCAGCACGCTACTATTAATAGTTTGATATCTGAGTGGGGGTGTTGTCCACGTTATCTTTTAATAGCTAGCCATCTCTTCCCCAATAGTAGCTCACATAAGACTCCATCATCTCCTTCGGGCATGGCCGTCATCCCAAGCCCTGATTGATAGAGGGTAGCTTCATTGATAAGTGATAACTCTAAGTTTGTGAAAGCGCCTTAGTCAGAAATTGAATAAGGTCATCCAAGCCCTCTGGTGACTTGAACCAATGCCCACCATCCGGATATTCTTTCCAGACCACCGTAGCGCCATAACCCTCGAGCTGCTGTCTGAGCTGCTTTCCTCCTTCGAACTTCACAGTCGGATCGTCCATGCAGTGCTCCAGAAGAATGGGCGTGTTCAGAAGTAGCTCGTCACTTGGTGTCCCCTCTAAATCAAGGAGTTTCCGCGTGTCACTCAGGCTGCGGCCGGGGAACGGCATCCGGCTCGCAAAACCAACAAAAGCACCGAGCCTCTTCGCACCAGCGAAGCCCTCAGGCAGCCCCAGGTTCAGCAGTGTGTGAGCAATCGTCGCGCCGCCCTGGCTGATGCCCATAAACACGATCTTGTCGAGCCTCCCGCCCAGCTTCGCCGCCTCGTCCGCGATCAGATCCCTGATCCGGGGCACGCTGACGCGCAGGCCGGGCGCCTGGAGCTCCTCGTGGTCTGCAAAGTTGGTGGGGTCCCAGACGTCGAACCACTGGCTCATGCTGGGCGCGAACCCCGGCCCGGCCGCGGGCGTCTGGCCCGCGTTGGGGAAGACCCAGCGGAAGGTGGGCAGGGCTTCGACGGCTGTCTGCCTCTTGGAATTACACCAGGTCATGTATTTGATGCTCCTTGCGAAACTATCGGCCCTATCCCCGCGGCCGTGTAGGAAGATCGCGGTATGTGTGTGCTGCTGCCCGGGTTGTGGGCCGGCGAACTCGAGCGGCGCAGGCTGGGTGGCCAGCGGCTCGCTTTGCCAATCCATTGCCATTGTTGTTTGCACTGGTATTACTTGTTTGAAATGAGGATGTAGGTTGTAGGTTGTGTAAGACAGCTTGGCGGAATGACTACCCAAGTTCGAAAGGAATATAAACCACATTAGAAGGATTTAGACCCATAGATGTTCGTTAGGCAGCCAGTGGAGGTTGTAGACACTCTGATTGATGAGCAAGCAATTGCGGAGAACACGACACCCACACAGCGGCACAGCCCTCAAACCCTCGGCAGTGGTTCGGGGTTTGCCCTGCGGAACCCCCCTCCCCCAAACAACAACAACAACAACAACGAAGTCGTTCCACAACCTTTCAGCCGTCGGCGCGTAACGAAAACTCAGTAAACAATCCACACGGGAAGACGGAAGACATGGGAACACTCTTAGAGAGACCAGTTCTCAGTAAAAGACCGAAGCTGCAAATCCAGGATTATTTACAGATTGTCCAATTCATGAGTGGCATGCTCCAAATATCCAAGTAGCCCTAGAGGTGTTGCAGAGATGGGGCCCGGTCGACAAAGACTGTCTACCAGTGAACAAGTACATGGGCGGACCGCGTGCTTAAAATAGTGCCCGAAATGAGGATACAATGCCATCAACGATGTTCGTGTCTGGCGAGTCAGAATAGCTCCCGAAAATAGGCAAGGCAAGGGTTGAAGTGATGATACCAGTTTTTTGGCCCAACTGAAAGTCTTTAGTCGACAAGAAGACCGGTGACAGCACCTCATTTGCTCCCCCCTTGAGTGAGGATGAGGGATGAGATTGTACACAGACAAAAGAAGATGTTGAGAAAGGTGCTAGAAAATTAGATGGGAATGGATTAACACCAGGCCAGGGATGCAACTCACTACATTACATCCACTGAACCTCTTAATATAATGGAATGGAAATTTTCTAGCCGCCAGTGGAAATTTAGCATAATTAAAAGACCTCTAGTGTAATTTAATTCAAATAGATTTAGAAAGGTATCGGGTTTAGGGCAAAGGGCCCAGCCATGATCGGCTCACCCAGCTTTTCTGATCGGCCCACCCAGCTCCGCCATTACGCCTAACCAGTGTAAGCTCTATAGGTAATTTCTGCTAAAAACCAAATTACCTTTTTAAAATAATAATATAGCTTTATATTTCAATAGAATCTATTTAAAATATTATCTTTTTAAACTAATAGTAAGTAAATATTAATAATACTTAAATATTATAAATTATAATTAAATTCTTTTAAAAGAAATTATAATTAAATAAATAAATTTAATAAGCTATCGGGTAAGTAAAAACTTTACTTTATTTTAATATTTTAATAAAGTTTTTACTTAGCTAAAAAGCTAGGTGAGTGGAAACGAAAATATAGGGTTAAGCTATATAATTAAAAAGTTATATTAATTTATTAATAAACTTTATATATAGGGCTTATACTAAGTAAGAGTAATGGCGGAGCTAAGTAAGCCGATTATAGCTATAAAGGGCTAACTAGAAAAAATGTTTACTAATTAAAATCTCTTATTTAATCTTAATAAGATAAGAGGAGAGGGGGGGGGAACGGGGAGGGGATAAGGAATCTCTTATTTAATCTTAAAAAGATAAGAGGGGAGGGAGGGAAGGAAACCCCCCCCCCTATTATATTTCACTTAAATTAATTAAATTATATCTACACTTATTACTTAAATTAGATTAAGTTTATTTCTCGATTAGTGGAATGAACGTAATGGGTTTATTTATATCTATTAGATTTAACGGTCCGATGCAGACCGCTTAAAGGGGGCGCACTTAAAGGGGGTGCCTTAAGCATTTACGCTAATATTAATAAAAAGGCTTAACTACTAGAAAGAAGAGGGTTTATATAAAATATATAAAATAAATATAATTAAGTTATTATTAAAACCTATTTAATATTCTATAATTATCGGTAATTATATATAATCTAATAATTAAAAGTTTTATTACTTTAAGCTAATTAAGAAAATAGCTAAAAATATAAATATAAAAACCCTTAATACCTTTCTAATAAAACTAAATAATTAAAATAATTAGGATTATAAATTTTATATCTAATCCTAAATATATAGGCTCGGAATATATATTAATTATAAAAAAAAACTTTTTTTAAAACTATAGAAACTTAATATCTAACTTTAAAAATATATAAAGATAATTATATTAGCTTAAGGCTTAACCTTTTAAATAATTAAAGGTTTTAATAATAAAGCCGATAAATTTAAAATTATTTAAAAAAAAAGAAATAGTAAATAGTTATTATCTAATTTTATTAATACTAGTTTTAAGCTATATAACTTAGATATATAAGGTTATAAATAAAATAAGCTTAATTATATAAAGAAATAAAATATTATTTAAGAATTATAGAAATAAGTAATATAAATAATTATTTTAATATATAAATCTATATATTATAAAGTATATAAATTAATATAAAAATAATATAATAATTTTAAAAAAAGGTATAGCTAAAATACCTATAATAAAATAATCTAGCTTTATTAAAATTATAAAAAGGTATTTAAGCTATCTTATAACTTTAAAAAAGTATAAATCTAAATTAATAAATAAAAAGAAATAATATTTAAAAAGATTTAAAAAAAACTTTTAAAAATATTTTATATAATAATCTAATTTTTAAATTTTATATAAATAATTTAAGAAATTATATTAATATAGATAACCTTATATAAATAAATATAGAAAAGTATATTAACAGATAAAAGCCTTTAATATTATAATATTAAATAAAACTTTTATTAAAAGTTAAAAAGCTATAACCCCTAAAAGGAAAAGGTTATAAAAGAAGCTTTTATAATTACCTATAATAGCTTTAATAGCTATAATAATAAAAATAAGGATATCTATATTATTAAAGATTTAAAGCCGCTATATAAAGATATAATTAATTTATATAATAAAAAATATAAAAATTAAGCTAATCCGGGATAATATTTCTTAAATTAAAAAGGCTACCTTATATATATTAAACCTTATACCTTTATAAAATACTATTATATATTCCTTAAAAGGGTATTTTTAAAGTAAAAGCTAAATTAGAAAATTAAAAAGAAAGTATAAAAAGTATTTAAGAATAATATTAATTTATAAATAAAGGTTTAAAGCTTAAAGGGCCTAAAATTAAAATTTAAATTAAAGATATTAAAATTAATAAAAAAAGAAGTTATTAAAAAAGTAAATAATTAACTTTTAAAATATTATATTATAACTATAAAGGTTAAAAAAGCTTTTATAATAAATATAAAAAAATACCCTTTAAAATACTTAATAATATTTAACTTAATAAATATAATCTTTATTATTAATAATAATAAAAGATTATTTAATATATAATTAGCTATATATAATAATTATTTTTAATTAAGAAATTAATAGCTTTTAATTTAAATATATAATATAATATTAATATAAACCGGAGTAATAATTCTTTATTTTAAAAATATTACCCTTTACCTATATTTATTAATAATACTTATATTTCTAAAATAACTTTAATAAAAAGATATCTTTTAAAATAATAAATAAAACCTAATAATATTAAAGTAAAATAATAGATTAACCTTATATAAATTTAAAAATATTTTTAATTAATATATTATTAAATATTAATTTTATAAAGTTAATAGCTTTTTTAATATATAAAGAAAGAAATATATTATATATATAAAAAGAAGGCTATTTATAGGTAAAGCTATTTTTTAATATAATTAATTTAGTTATTTAAGTTTTATTATATTTAAATATCTAATTAATTTATCTTAAAGAATATATATTTAAAAACTAATAACTATAAAGTATAAAGTATATACCTTAGCTAAAATTATAAGATAAATCTATTAAGTATTAAGGAAGATTTTTAAATAAAAAGGTAAAGAAATAATATTTAACTTTTATAATTATAAATAAGGGATTTATAATTATATATCCTAGCTATTACTTATATATAAAGTTTTAAAATATATTTAAAATTATTAAATTCTTTTTAGGGATAATAAAGGTATAATATAAAATAAAAGTTAAAATTATTAAATATAATAAAAAAATATTTAATTATAGGAAAATAATAAAAAAGTTTATTAAATTAAAATATATTAAAATTAAACCTTTAATATTAAATATATAAATATAAAATAAAAAAGCTAAATACTTAAAGGGTATAATTAAAGAGAAAATATAAGCGATATAAATAAGCTTAAAACTTTTAACCTTCTTTTAGCTAAAAATTAAATATATAATAGTTTATTTTAATAATAAAACGCCCTTATATAAATAAAAATAATAAACTTTATATTTTAAATTTTATATTATAATTATAAAATAATTAAAAATTCTATAATTAAACTTAAAACTAAATTAAGCTTATCTTTAAATATTTAGCTATAAAGCTTATATAATAATAATAAACGTATAGCTTAAAAAAAGAAAATATTAATATTTAAAGCTATATATATAAATTAAATACTTTATTAAATATCGATTATTAAATATTTACCGGATTTAGATTTTAGCTATTAAAAAAGTAATTAATATAAAAGATATTATTTTTAATAAATATTAAATATTTAATAGAAATTAGAAAAGGTTTAAAGATAAACTTTTAATTATAGATATTAATTATCTAATAAAATAAATAAAAAAATATATTTTTTTAAATAAAGATAAAATACTTAAATTAAAGGAAAAAGATTTTTTAAAATAAATAAATAATTAAAGAAATAAAACCTTATTTAATATAGAAAAATAAAAACGCTTTATAAAGAATTAAAAAATAAGTAATACTAATAGTATTTTAAAGGGAGATATAGAAATAAAAGAAAAATATTTTAAAGTAAATTAATAAAGCGGCGCTTATATAAAAGTAAAATTTACTTTATTACTTATATCTTTATAATTACCGCTATCTGCTTTTTTAGCTTATATAATTTAAATAAAAATAAATAAAAAAATATTATTTATTAAAAAGGTTTAAAGGATTATTATTTAATAAGTAGCCTTTCTTATAGAAATAAAAGCTATATTAATAATAAATTTAAAAAAAAAGATTTTTAATAAAGCTTAAATTAAAAAATATTTATATTAAAAGGTAAAGATATATAAAAGTAATCTTTTAAAGCTATTAAAATAATATAAAGATTTTAAAAACTATTCTTCTAAAATATTATTTAAATAAATAAAAGCTAATTATTTATAAAGCTATAAAGATATAAAGTTTTAAATAAGAATTAATAAAAAAGATCTTTATATAATAGGAAAATAGATTTTAAACTATATATAAATATATATTTATAAGTTTAATAAGTATAATATTCTTTAAAAATATAAAGTAAAACTTATAGTTAAAAAAGATTAATAAGCTTATAAATAAATATAAAAAACCTATATTATAATACTTATAAAAACATTATTTTATATATTAATTGCTATTATAAATAAGTTTAACCTAAAGCTAATTTAATATAATATTATTAATATATTTATTTACGCTTTTATTAATTAAAATATCTTTATAAAAATACCCTATAGGTATAAAAAAAAGAAAATAATTCTAATACTTAATAAAGTATTATATAGGCTATAAATCTTATTATTTTTTTAATAGAAAAAGCTAAATAAAACGCTTTTTAAATATAAATATATTTAAGTTTTATATAAACCCTATTATTATATTAAAGATAATATTTTTATATTTTTTTATATTAATAATATTATTATAGCTTACCGAAAAAATAAATAAAATAAGATTAATAATTTTACTTAATAATTTTAAAAAAAAGTATAAAATTAATAAAGGAAACCTAATATAATAGTTTTTAAATATAAAGATTATATAAGATTACTTAAATAAAAGAATTTAACTAGCTTAAATCTTATACCTTAAGAAGATTATTAAACTTATTAATAAGAAAAATATCTTTTATATAATTCTTATAATAGCCGAAAAGCTATTATTACGAAAAGATATTGCTATATAAGCCGAAATATAAAAGTATTAATAAAAGATTAAATCTCTTTTATTTACTATAATATCTACCCGATTAGATATAATATTTACTACCTTATAACTTACTTAATTTTTAATTAATTTAAGCGAAAAGTATTAAAATACTATTTATTAAGTTTTTCTATATTTTAATAATATTAAATAAATTGCCTTATATTTTAAGAATTTTAAAGATTTAATAATTATAAGTAATACTTTATTTATAAATAACTTATTAAATTAGAAAAGTTTATAAGCTTTTATTATATAACTATTTAAAAGTTTTATTAGTTAAAGGGTAAATAAATAAGATATAATTATAATATTAATAATAAAAGCTAAGCTTTTAGCACTTATATAAGCTATAAAAGAAATGCTTTTTATAAATAGGCTTCTTAAAGAACTTTCGGTAAAATTAAATAATAGCACTATTTAAATTAAGTATAATAATACCTAAACTATTAAATTAATTAATATAGAAATTACTATTTTTAAAATAAGGTTATAGTATATAAATATTTATAATTATTAGCTTTAATAGAAAGTATAAAAAGATAATATTATAATAAAATATATATTAATAATATAAATAATAGTAAATAGGTTAATAAAGGCTTTATTAGCTAGGAAATAAAATAGATTTTTCTATTAGTTAGGGTTAAAAGATATAAAAGGATAAAGAAAAGAGAATATTTTAAAAAAGAACTTTATAAAAAATAGGTGTAAAGTAATAAAGAATTAAGATTATTTAGCCTTATAATACCTATAAGTTTAAGGGGGTATATTAAATTTAACGGTTTAATATAGACTACCCGAAAGGGGCGTATTTAAAGGGGGTGCTTTAAGCATTTATATTAATATTAATAAAAAGGCTTAACTATTAGAAAGGAGGGGGTTTATATAGAATATATAAGATAGATATAATTAAGTTATTATTAAGACCTATCTAATATTCTATAATTATCGGTAATTACGTATAATCTAACAATATCTATTATATTGCACTGAGTGGATTTAGTGTAGTGAGTTGCAGCCCTGCACTAGGCGAGGAAAGACGGAAATCAGCAAGCGGCCGAGTTGTTGTCCTCGAGTACGGATACTGCAAATGGATCGGCAGGAATTGCACCGAAGCCTGCCATGCAACCTTGGGGTTGCATGAAAGCCTCCTCACTCGGGGGATGGAGGGTCGAAGGTAGTCCAGAGCTTCAAGCAATGCTTGAAATAAATGTCCAGAAGAGCGCAAAATACTCTCTTCCTCCGTGCAAAATTCAAACTCGAATCAATTGGAGAATTACTGCTCCAGGCCATCATGAGATAAATAATTACTTTTTTATTTATTTGGTGCTTTTCAATAGCACTTCTTAGCAATTTGACGCGGCCAATGCCAATGTAGAATCAGCTTAGGCCCCAGGAGTCGGCACCTGTTTGAACCACAGCAGACTAGGTGTTGATTAGCTTATAAGATGGTACAATGAGTGATTGATCGTTACCCTTTATATCAAGCCGTTGTACTTGTACGATACCAGTGAAGGAGCCACCCTCAGACAGACGTACTCATGGATAAAGCTTTCGAATACCTCACATGCAATTCTTGGGTTTTAGCAAATTCAGGCCATTTTATACATCATCTTTTCGACCATATAGGCGATATACAATACTATAAATTCACTCGACTATGATACAGCCAGATTAATATTTACTTAAAACCTCTAGAAGGATAACTTGTTCAGATCAAATAAATACCTAGGTATTCTGCTCAAGTATTGTCCTTTCCCTCTCGATATACACGGACTCAGCTTGTTTTAAACATAGACTATAAAGGTTCTCGTATAAATAATACCATATTCATATTGTCATTATGGATTACGTGTGTCCTCTAAGCATTCGACATCCATGGATGATATCGGGATACTCTTAATTTAAAGCGTGTTAAACTGCTAGTGGGACTGTCGAGGCTCTATTTAGGCCTTTAAGTACATACCTGTCACCACTAATCATGGAGATTTCTTATCATGCTTAGTAACAATCTCTCTACCTCTATAGGGCCTAAAGACGCAATTCATTAGATTACATGATTAAGGCGTGGGATTTGCAACTCTTGTTTAGCGGAGCGTGTCGTAACCCGAGCTTGCAAGGGGCACGGCATATAGAGTATTCTTATTATAATTCAAACGCCAAAATTATCTCTGCCTAGATTAATTAATTCTAAATTCTAATGCCTAGATTAGCCAGAGCAGATATACCTTTAAAAGTATTTAGCTAAGGGTTATATAACGTTAAGGTTAAAGGAAGAAAGAAAGAAGGTTAAGGTTATTATAGCTGCTAGTTAAGGTTATTATAGCTGCTAGTTAAGGTATATAAGGCTAGCCGCAGGCTTAGCGCCGTAGGTAAAGGGGGTTCTAAAGGGTCTTTCCCTAGATATTATAATAGATACATTAAATATTAATTTAAATTCTAATTTACTTTACGCCTACTTAAGCGTATACCTAAATAATATAGGCACCTAAGCAAATAATATCTATATTATAGTAGCTAGTATTATAGGTTTATTAATATTATAGGTTTACTTTATACCTGCTTAAGTATATACCTAAATAATATAGGCGCCTAAGTAGGCGCAGATTTACTAGTAATATAGGTTATATAGGTATAATAAATAAGGCAGGTATAAGTATATGGCCTACTAATTAGGATCTACACTTAATAATTATTATTTACTTACCTACTATTACCTACCGCCATTATAAATTAAAAAACCTTCCTTTTCTTTATTAACCTCTTTTCCCTATACCTATTAGAGGCTATTATAAAGCCTTTTTTATCGATAGTATTTATTATTAAGATAATATCTTAATAGCTTTATTAACTGCTAATCGATATATTAGCCGTAGCCGGCCCTCCCCTACTAAATCTATCTAGTAATAATAATAGTAACCCTTTCTAAACCTATTATCGAAACCCTTATAATAATAGTAAGATCTATAATAGCGAGATTAACGGTATTGCTAAAAAGTGCTATAGCTATAGTAAAATTAAAGCCCTAACTTAATTTATTCCTAAGTATAGTAATTAGCTAGTAAAAAACTATTTTACCTATTAGAATATCTATATAGCCTCTATAATAATATAAATTATTTTACCTATTATAGATTAATGCTAATTATTTAATAGTTTTAAAGATCTTCCGTTTATTATACCCTTTTTATAATATCGCTGCCCCGGTATTAGATAGTAGTAAAAGCTATATCTTTACTTAAAGTAAAGTGTCGACCTGCCCGATATCCTTCTTCTCTTTAGCCTATTCGCTTTAAGCCGATTGGGCTTTAACCCCTTATAATTCGGCCTTTTATATAAAAATAGGCGCTTATATTTAAATAGTATTTAATCGCTCTTATATTTCCTTATCCTATATAGGATATTATTAAGGTTACCCTATTATTAGGTTAATAATCCTGTAATAATATCGAAATAGAGTTTTTAACTAAATTATTAAGGTATAGTTATAATACCCTATCTATTTATAAATGTTATCTATAATATAGATTAATTCTCCTAAATCGGGCTATATCGGTATTGAGCTTAAGTTATAATATACCTATACCCTATATAGGTGTAACTAGCAGTTTCTAGCGTAATATTTTTTAGCTATTCTATTATTATAGATATATAAAGGGTTATACTAACCCTAAGCAATAAGCTTATTAATATTAGGTTAATATTTAGCGGGAGTATAAATACTAATATCGCTATAGTAAATACCTTAAGTTAATACTAGCTATATTAGCCTTATTTAGCTAGAAATAAGGCGTAATATTTATAAAAGGGGGTTTAGGTAATAATAATAACTAGTTTAAATGCGAGATATATAGTATTTATTAGCACCCTTACTATTATAATGCTATTTCCCCGGGAATATATATTTATTATAATAATATAGGCGATAATTAATTAATACTTTAAAATAATAAGATAAATTTAATCTGCCTCGGTTATCTATATAAATTTCCCTTTATTAAGTTTTATCCAGTATTAAAGGAAGACCCTATTAACTATTACTATAACTGCCTTTATTAACTTACCTAGGGTAATTTAAATAATAGCGGATAGGGTAAGGATAATAATAACTTTTTTATATCTAGCTAGGCCTTATCTATTAGCTAGTTATCCTAAGGGCTTATTTTATATTGCTATTATAGCCCTATACTTAATAGTTATAATACTTTATAGCTCTAGCTTTCTTTAAAAGAAAATATTCCGGTTTATTTCGGGTTTTTAAATAAAGTAAACCTTAAGTTTACCGGTAACTTATAAGATTTATATATTAATAATACTAAGAAATAGCTTATTATTAACTTTAATACCCGCCTTACTAAATTATTTATAAAGATTTATTGCCTTTAATATTAATATATATAATTTAATATAGGCCTATATAATAGCATCTACTATAACTATTATAAAAAGGATAATATAAAACTTTTTAATAAGCTAAACTTTTACTTTACCGCTAATAATATAGATTTAAGTAATATTCCTATCTACCTTTTAAAGCCTATATAGGTTAAGAAGTAGTATTTTACCTATATTTATATCTTTATTAATATAAAATTAGTTTATAGTTAATAATATAGATATAGCCGCTATTATATTAGCTTCCTTTAGGATATTATATCGCTTTTTAATTAGCTACCTTACCTATCTTCTAAGTATAATATTATAGTTTTGCACCTATAAAGCATTAGGAATAATCCTTACCGGCTTATTACCTTTAAGAAATAAGTTTATACCTAGTATAATATTATTAAATAGTGGCTTAAGTTTTTTATTAATAATAACCTCTATTACTAAGATTTTTAAATTAATTATAAAAGGCTTGCTTAAATCCCTAAAAATAGTAATATTAATAACCAGATTATTATTATTAAGGTTAAAGATAAGGATAAAACTTATATAGCAGCTTAGCCGGCTAGTAAAGATAATTCTAATAATAATAATAACTTTTTTAAGAAAGTCTTTATTGCCTCTAACCTAATTGCCGTATAGGCTAATCTTTAATATCTTTACTAGCAGCTTTTAGGTTATAAGTAGGCTAACCCTATATAGCCTCCGGTTCTCTAATATACCGAGCAGCATACTAAACCTATATATAACTTTATTAATATACCGGATATTTAATTTATACCTTTAAATAACCTTAATAGCTATATAGTGCTAATTAATATAGCGATGTTATCCCTACTTCTATATAATTAGGGCGATTAGATAGCGCTATAGGAGTGTAGTATAACCTAGTAAAAGTAAAACTATTACGCCTTATTATAAAAGGATAGCCGGTTTAGATAGTATAAGCGCTATAGATATTTCGCTTTTAATATTAGTATATAGGCTTAAGTGAATAAAACTAATAGTTTCTTTATTAAGCGCCCGGATACCTAATAAAATTAGGACTTTATAAATATTAATAAGCTTAAGGCAGCCCTTACCGATAATAGCCCTTAGGTATAGGCGCTGCTAAACGCTATTATAAGGTTATCTAATAAGCTTAAGGGTATATATCCTTTCTGGAACTAGGTATGTAATAAGCTAATAGTATAGTGCTACACTTTTAAGTACCCTTATATCTTTATAATATTTTTAGCTATTAATCTATATTAGAAATCCCTTACTATAGCTATATCTAACTATAATAGATAGCTTATTATTAATAATTAAGGTAAGTTAAGAATTATATAGAAAAACTTTAAGGAAAACCCTTATATTGCTGTATACTACTTTTATAAAAGGGTTACTATATTTATCGAGAAATACCTTATATTTAAGCTCGGGATTATAGGGTAATAATACCGTTTTAAGTAATAGGGTTATAGTAGTACCTATATCTATAATCTCTTTTAAATTACCGGCATTTTATAGGCGCCTATAGATAGCTTCTTTAATAATATTGAGAAGGATATATTTATATAATTCTAGGGCCTCTATATTATTGCGTATAACCCGGAGCTGGGTTATTAGCCACCACTGTAGAAGAATAATCCTTTAAAGCATATAGCTAATACCGATATAATATTTAGCTTTCTTTCTTATATAATTAACCGGATATAGCGGTATAACTGTAATAAGGTATACTGCCTATATAAGCATAAGCTTCTTAATAGCAAATAATCTAATAAACCTCTTTACTGCTTTTACTATAAATGTTTATTTTATAAAACTATTATCCTAATACGCTACCTAAACAATAAAAAGATATACCTATAAGATATATTTAACGGTATTTAAAATAACCCTAGGATAAATAACTATATCTGTGGTATTACACTTAGCTAGCTAGCTAATACTAATACTTTGCCCTATATATCTCTTCGAGCTATTATTAATTATATTGCTAAATACTACAATAAGGCTAAGGTTAAAACTTAGCTATATAATAAGATACTTTATAAGTTAATTCTAAAGATTAATTATATAAAGCCTATAATATCCCTTATTAATAAGATAATAAATAAGCTAATAGCCGAGCGTAATTAGCCTGGCATAAAGATTAATTATTATAACCTTAGCCTGCCGCTAATAGTTTCGAGCTATATATTTTAGTTTATCAACTACCGCTACCTTAATTTAAACCGCAGTATAGCTATTATTAATACCGATATAAATAATATCCGAAAGTTTAGGTTTATTTATTAAAAGTATTATAAGCGGGAAGATAAATAGGAGAATCTTAAATACTTTAACTTCCTAATAAAGGTTAACTATTAAAGGTAGAGATAGGCTTACTTTTCAGGTTGGGCTAAACCTTATATACTTAACTACTTCCCTCGTTATAAGCCTAGCCGGCAGAGGGATTAGTTTAAAAACTTTATTTATATTAAATTAACCCTTTACTACCCTTATAAGAATATCGAGAAGCTTAAAACTATAGACGGTATTTAGTTCGGTATATTTACCGAGGTATATAACTATTATCATTCTACCTATAAGTATAAGAATAATTATTATAACGATATCCTACCTAATACCGATAATAATAGTTTTTAAAAGAATTTAGATACTAAATATAAATATATAACCGAGAATAACTAGCAGCTGCTTACTGCTTAGCTCCCGGGCCGGGAAATAGATATAAATAACGTTAAGCTGCTTAAAAACTATAAGATTAACCGCCAATATAACTAAGCGCCTTATATTAAACGTTACCCTAAGCTATATATCCGGAAAACAGACTTTTAAAAGGAGATATACCTTATAAACCCTTTAAACTCGGGTGATAGCAAAAATCTCTTAAAATTAGCTACCGATAGCCTTAATATAGAGCAGTATTTATTATATAATACCGTTATAGAGCATTAAAAGGGCTCTATTAATAGTAGTCGGTATAGCAGTAATTATATATACTTTTATAATAATTAATTACTTTTCTAGGTTAATAGGCCTAGCGGTATAGGTAAATTATTTATACTTAAGTTAATTTCTGCGGTAATATAGCGTATTTTAGCAGCCTATAATATTACTTACTATATTATCGAGAAATCTGCTTTTATTAGCGTTATAGCTAATGCTATTAATAGCTAGATAATTTATTCCCTTTTTAAGATCCTAATTATAATAGCTGCCTTAAAGGAGCTGCCGGATCTATTAGTTTAAAAGGCAACTAATCTTTAAAATAAACTTTAGAATATTAAATACTTTATAATTAATAAGAAGTTAATAATTAGCTGCTATATAATATACTTTATTAACTAGTATATATATTAGATATTTAAGTGCCTAGATCTATAATTTAACGGCCGTAATATTATCCTTATAGGTAACTTTTACTAGCTCCCCCCGGTTGCTATAAAGCCGCTATTCTTTAATAATTCCGAGCTAAAGCAGCTTTATAATAAGGCTAGCTATCTTACCTATAAGTAGTTTATTAAAACTATTAAGCTATAGCAGATTATCCGGCAGTAGGATAATAATTAGGCTAACTTCTATAATACTCTTAATGCGCTGCAGCATAATAAGCCTACCCAGTTATATTAGCATATATTATCAAGTTATATATAAAGCGTGCTCCCCCTAAATAAGGTTAAGCGGTTCGATAATACCCTATATATCTATAATACCAATAATAAGGTATCGGAATTTAATATAATATATTTAAAATACCTAGATACTGCGGTTATTAATTATAGGGCTAAGAATACCAGATCTAGTATAGCGGCAATTAACTTAAAAAACACCGGCAACCTATATAATACTCTTTCTTTTTACTATAATGCCCGCATAATGCTAATAAAGAACCTATAAACTCCTACTAGCCTTATTAATAGCGCAATAGGGGTTATTTATAATATCGCCTAGGCTGCTAATATCGAGGAGCTTTAGGATATAATACCCTTTATTATTATAGTTTAGATAGATAAATATAATAGCCTTATTTACCTTTCGGGCCTATTACTAGATAATATTATTTCTATTTTTCTATTTAAGTAAGATTTTAAAAAGGGTAAGGCTGCCTATACTTATATATAGTTTGCTTTAATAATTATATATACTATTATTATATATAAGTCCTAGGGTATAATATTAGACTGTACTATTTTAAATATTATAACCCGATAATTTATTGCCGGCTTAACCTATATCGCTATCTTTAGGATTAAGATATTTAAGGGCTTAATATTCGAGTTGCTATTTACTTTATTAGACCTTAAGCTAGCCAGAGATAATACTAGCCTCTGGCGTATTAAAGATTACCAGTGTTATTATAATGCCGGCTAGATTCTTATTAGTATTATTCCTGCTTAATATTAGTAGCAGGCTTTTTAGCAATCGGCTCTTTAGCAACTACTAGCAGGTTTAAGCGTTATCCATAAGAAAGATCTAGTATAAGAGGGTAATATATAGTAGAGACTAGAGAATCTTTATAATTAATTCTATAGGTTAAGGGATTTTAAATAGGAGGTATTAATTAAGTAGATAGATAATATACTATACCTTTTTCTAACTCTATTAATCCCTTTTAAGCAATATTTATACCTTACTAATACTAATTAATTATAGCCTAATAAAGTATAGGGATTATATAAGCTATAGTAAAGGTTTATTTTTAATATAGCTACGCCTAATTAGGCGTATATATAAAATAGCAGTGCGCCTAACCAGGCGTATATATAAAATAGTAATACCCCCTTACCAGGCGTATATAAATTAAATATATACCTAGTTAAGCGCATATAGCAGTGCCCCCTTACTAGGCGCATATAGATTAAAACTGCGCCTAGTAAGGCGCATATATAAAATAGCAGTGCGCTTAACTAAACGCATATATAGATTAAGTATATACCTAGTTAGGCGTATATATAAAATAGCAGTACGCCTAACTAGGTATATATATAAAATAGCAGTGCCCCCTTACTAGGCGCATATAGATTAAAACTGCGCCTAGTAAGGCGCATATATAAAATAGCAGGCGTATATATAAAATAGCAATATACCTAGTAAGGCGCATATATAAAATAGCAGGCGCACATATAAAATAGTAGTACACCTAACTAGGTGTATATAAATTAAAACTGCGCCTAATAAGGCGTATATATAAAATAGCAGTATACCTAATTAGGCGCATATATATTAAATCTTTACATACCTTATAAATAAAATAGTATAATAATTAACCCTTAATAGACCGCTTAAGGATAACCCCCCTTAAATAGGCTTATCGTAAAAGTCTATATAATATAAAAATACTAAACGCCTATATATTCTTTTAACTATTACCCCCTACTAGCATATAAATACACTTAATTAGAGTTATTAGAATAACCGTTAATCGAGAATTAAGCATATCCCTTAGCCTGCTTTATCGCTAATAAAGGTCCCTTAGGTATTAGGGACTAGATATTTATCTATATCCTTAGTATTAGAAAGCGAAAGGGCCGGATTAAAGGCGCGGGAGTAAAAGTAACCGCTGCTTAACGCAGGTTTCTTAAATATCGCTTATATAAAAAGTTTCCTATCTCGCTACTAAATACCCTTCTTAAAGGTTTATCCTCTAACTCTCCTTTTTCCTTTAACCCCTATATATCTATATCTACTAACAGAGTTTAAGGGGGCAAATCTGTAATAGGGGCAGATATACTTAATATTATAGCGTCCTCAAGAGAACTATATTTAAATATATTGTTAAATTAAAACTAACCCCTATTATCCTTTATCCCAATATTATTTTAATCCTTTATAATAAAACTTTACTAATACTTATAATCCTTTTAAGTAAAATACTTCTTAGCCCTATTATATACCTCGGTAAGCTATATAATAATAAAATAGAAATTAGCAACCCCTTAGCTATTAATACCCTTTAAACTTCTTTAAAGAAGAGCCTTAATTTCCTTTAAAATTATTTACCGAAAAGGGGGGAAGAAAAAAGGGAGTATAGCCGTAGGGGCAGAAGCAGGCATAATAGCTATAAGCGTATTAGGTATAGCCGGAGGGCTATTAGAAAAGTATACCGATTAACTAGATTCCGCTAGGGCAGAAATAAGGCTAATAGGCTATTAGCAATTAATAAACTTCCAATTATATACATAGTTAGCATAATAGCATATAAGAATACTATATTTAAAACTTATTTAGGCCGGGTTAATAACGCAGCCTAACTATAATCTAAATCCTATAATATACTTTTAGTATAGCTAGGCCTTAATAATACTAGCAATCTAAACTATAATAGCAATAATATTACTATAGCTAACTAAGAAATCTTAGGCATTTACTTAATAAAATAAGCTAATTATTAGAAAATAAATGGCCAGAAGGTTTATAACCTTTCTAATACCGGTATTATTAAAAGGCTAGCTATTGGGGTATTTAAGCTATAGCTTAAGAATAGTATCCTATACCGCCTATTAAACGGTTAAAACTAGTACTACTAATATATTAATAATATTTACTATATAGTGCGCCTAGTTAGGCAATAGGTAAAATTGGTAAAAAGAAAGATTAGAGCTATATTATATTATTTATATATAAAGAACTTATATATAACTATAGGTTTTATAGCTCGAGTAGTTATAATTCCTATATAACTATAGATTAAAAAGAGGTAAATTAAAGGGTATTAATAATTATATTTAACTTTCTATTCCGATAGATATAAAAAAAGAAGTAAAAAGGGTATTATTATTACTATTACTACCGTTATAATATAATCGCGGTTATAATTATAGTATAAATCCTAAAAGTAAATAAAGGGAATATATATTATAGTAGAGATATTAAATATTCCTAGTATATAGTAAACTATATGCTTACTTAAGTGTATAGCTAAATTTATACTATGCTTAAGTAAGCGTATACCTAATAATACTTTATATATATATATAATATACTATTAAAGTATTTAAAAGGTATACTTATATATTATTATCACCTCTTTTCTGCTATAGCAGCATTACCTAGCTTAAGATTATCACTTTAGAAATAGAAAGCTATTCTCTATTAATTATAAGGCGCTGCTCTTCTGCTTACCTAAAGTTATCCTTCTCGAAAAAGTCTATATTGCTATACCTAGGTATATATAAGGCTATTACTAAGGGAGCATAGAAATATATCTTCTCTTAGGGTTATAGGTTTAATCCTTACCCTTTTATTATAAAGAAAAGGCTTATAAAGATATCTCGTCGCGATTTTAAGGTTATAGATTTAATTCCCGCCCTTTTATTATAAAGAAAAGGCTTATATAAATATCTCGTTGCGGCTTTAAGGTTATAGATTTAATTCCCGCCCTTACCTTATAAAAAAGAGATTTATAAAAATATCTCTTTACGGCTTTAGGGTTTTAAGTTTAATTCCCGCCCTTATATAATAAAGAAAAGGTTTATAAAAATAATCCCTTATAGCTTTAAAATTATAAATTTAATTTCCGCTATTCTATAATAAATAAAAAGACTATATAAATATCTTCTCCTATAGGCTTATAGCAAAAAAGAATCTTTACCGGAAAGTATATATATTAGCGTTATTATAGGATATATCTTTTCGGTATTAGTTAAGCTTTTAGCCTACTTAAATAATAAAGGTTTTTTATTATTGCGTAACTCTTAATTATACTATATATCTGTATTTCGTTACTATTACTTTATCTTTAGTAGTATATTAATATAGAATAGTATATTATCGCTTATATTAAAAATACTTAATCGTCGACTCGTTATAAGCGATATATACCGATAAGCCTTATAAGCTTTAGGTTATAATACGCTCCGCTAATTCCTTAAGCATTCCGGGGGGGATTAGGGCTAGCAATTATATTTAAAAGATTAGGGCTAGCAACTTTATTTAGAAGATTAGGGCTAGCAATAAAATTTAAAAAGATTAGGGCTAGCAATAAATATATATAACTATTTAGCATATTCCCTAAAGGGCTATAATATACTAAATCGAATAGAACGTTTACATATATTTTTAAAAATATACTTAAGTACCCAAGCAGACAGAACCTTATTCAGAAGCCAACGTTTTAACATCCACATTAACACAGATTATAGCCTGCATCTCGCACTTCTTTCTCCTAGAGTTCTAGCTGGAATCGACGAGACAAAGTAGGGATATTTATTCAGATCCTAGTATTAAGATACAGGCAAATAGGTAATATCTTATTTAACCTATAAGGTTACGCTGTGCAGATCTAGGGCTCAATTCGTCAATTCAGATTGCGAGTTGCCAAGTATCTACTTAAGTAGGTATACTTCGGGGCCCAGGGAACTAAAATTAAGTTTATTCAATGCGGCGAGGATACCCAGATATAAAAAAGTAAAAACTCTTCCAGATCCTTTACAACAAACCAATAGTCTCAAACATCACATATTATATCTAAGCTTTTCCTTCCCAACGGCCACAATAATGCTTAGGTTAATATTGCTTATAAATGCCGTCGTCTCCTCTCAAGCTATGCTCCAGCAGCGTGCTCCAGCTGGATGCTAGCCTCTTCCACCCAACATAACCGATGGAAGCCCCTTAGTTCCTGTCAAGGCCGCCCAGAAGGCTAATGGCTTCTATGATTCCCCAAGGGTTTAGAATTCCTAGGGCATCCAGATCAACCCAGCAACTACCCCGAGTGCTCTATCTGCCATCACACCTCAACCAAGCCTTCCATTGAAATAAATCTTGTGCCATTGCCATCAGAATACAAAACTGAATTCAATTTTTCTATCGCTAATAATATCAGTAGCTATAAAGTTTCAAAGAAAGCTCATGAACCGCAAACAGATAAAGAGATGTAAACTCTGCGTTCAGACACATTATCGAGAAGGCCACACACATCTATAGATTAGCAGGTTGATCGTTATCGTGGAATATCGGCTAGCAGGCGTACAGACATTGCAGGAGCTCAATAGTACGGGCAGGCCTTAATGGACTCCTCCTTGGTAATCTCGGGACACATGGTACACACTGGTTAGCCCTAGCGTGATAAAATCTTCTGGTTTACATGCTGCTCTACAAAAATACCATGTGTGTGCAAGATATTTAAAGAGAACAATATTTCAGTATCGCATATATATTTCTTAAGGAGAAAAGGTAGAGCCAGGACTTTGCGATTTCTGTTTTATAGTATTAGAGAAAGAAGATCTTCCTTTCATAAGGCTTATATTATAAAGTTTGTTTTATCTCCCTGATAGTATTTTAGTTATATTCAATTAATTTATATAGGATCATAAATAAGCGTCTCCTTAATTATTAATTTTATTATATAAGCGCCTACTATAAAGACTTTTATAAATCTTATTTTAGCACAACCTTTATTAAACCTCAATTGTTTGTATTCATTGTCCTTAGCAAAGCATTATATTACACTAAAAGTCAAATAACTACCCTTTCAATGTTGATCATAGTCCCTAGCCTACAAATTCCTCATGCATTATTGAGGTCTTTGTATAGAAAATGACAAAGACTTTGAGCCATCTCAACTATAAATATGAGACTTAATCACCGCCCAACTATTGATCGCAGAAATTCAAACACATCAACATTTGAAGTATCTCTGACATAAGAACGCAAAAGATACTAGATTTCACCTGAATCAACCCCAAAAAGCTCAAAAGTCCGACTTCCCAAGATACGCAACATCACAATGTCGACTCCCACGCTCCCCATGGAGATCTGGATCCATATCTTCAAACAACTATGTGCATGTGACCATTGCCACCCTCAATCTTCTGAGATGTCACACTTGAGACTCCCTGAGGTTCAGCAAGGACAATCTGCCTTGGCAGCGTTGTCGCTCACATGCCGCCTTACGAGGGACCTTTGCCAGCCTCTGCTATATCACTGCTTTTACAGCAGACCAGTTCACCACAGGACGTCCAAATTCCTTCGCTCTCTCATCTCAAACCCTCAACTGACAAGCCACGTCAGAATGTTGAGCCTTCCCTGCCTGGTGGCAGACGGCGACGAGATATTGAACTTTACGTTCAGAAATGACGGCGATGACGATATGGATGGCGATGACGGCGATGACGATATGGATGGCGATGACGGCGATGACGATATGGTTAGCGATGACAGCGATGACGATATGGTCAGCGAGGTCAGCGACGATAGCAATGACGGGCTGGTGAGCGACAACGATCCTCGAGCGGAAGGTCTCGAGCTGGAACATACCACATTCGAGCAAGTGCAGGCTTGGACCCAGGTGAGCACCAGTCTCGGTATTCCTGTACCTGAGCAGGTACTCTACGCGCTGTCCGATATGGAGAAATATTCTTTTCTGTTGCCTCGAGCAGATCAACTTACGAGCAGCTCGGCTCCGTCTGAGGCACCTCCCATTTGGTGGCAGCAGATGTTCCGTGAATGGCACCACTTTCTCATAGTAGGTCTCTGCGCCGGCAATCTCACCCACCTAGAAGCACAGCAGCTGTATAATCAAGACGAGTATGGCCCAATCCCCCCCGATTTCCGAAACCTCCGGGTCTTCTCCTGCATAGATGGCTATGAATTCACGGATCTCTCGTGGTTCCTCCGTCGTGCTCCACTTGTTAATCGCGTAGCTGTCGGTAGGATGCACGTCAATCGCCCGGACCCATTCGCAGCTGTCGATCCACCAGCGCCCATCACAACCATACAGAAAGTGTCAACCGCTAGCAAACCGTTTCACTGCTCGGAAATGCTCAAGGTCTTCCCTCAAGTCATAGACCTCGAAGTGCATCTGACAAGTGGATCCTCTGAGCCCAATGTACCAACAGCGGACTCTTGGCCAGCCTCCATGAAAGCACAACTGAGGAGACTGTGTTGGAGCAACAGCCTGCCACTATTTCCGGAGCAAATCAGCGATGAAGATGCGATTGTCGTCCCTCCTATCAATGAGTTCACCAATTTGGAGATCTTGAAGATCACTGGACTGTCGCTCCGCATCGCCCTGAAGCGAAGCCTATCTCCGAATGAATCCGTGGAAGAAATCAGTGCACAGTTGCCTTCGATCTTGCCACTCTCGCTTCGCATACTACACATTGCATACGGATTAGAAAACTGGACGACAGTGATGATCGAGCTGAACGCTCTCGCATCAGCGAAGATGACATCCCTGCGCAACCTTTCAATAATCAAGATCTCCCATGGACCAACGGCAAATCCCGATGATGGGACATTTGGCGACGCTTTAGAGAACAGCGGAGTGGTGCAGGCTATGGAGGCTTCCGGTATCGACTTGAGATTCGAGGTGGATCATGTTTCGGTATACACGTCCGAGCGAGGGCTTCTTCCAACGCTCCAAGGGACTCTGGACTCAGCTTTGAGTCATGCACGTGGTGGTCTTGCCGAAGACGAGTCTTTCGCTCTTGAGGATTAGACTAGCTCAACATCAGTCTCATAGCTCAGAGTGGGTTCTCAAGGCAGCATAGATGATTCTAACAGAAACAAGAAAGATGGTGTGGGTATTTCTGAGCAACACACAATGGACCTCATAGGTATTTAGATATTTGGGTAATATTTTATTTTCATATTGTCATTAAGTTATTAATTGATTGGTCATTTGAAACAAAGCCGCTGTTCTCCCGAGGTCAGTTTCGGAAAGAAAACGGAGATTCGCACACCCTAAATCGGAGGGTACACACCCATTGTACCACCGCCCCACTTTTCACAGCAGCCTCAGCCAATCAAACCACGCCATTCCACCTCGCCCTTCGCCAGCCTGGTGCTTTTATCAAACCGCCCTCCATCGCCACCCAACTTCACTTAACGACCCTACGCCAGCGCTTCGTTGTATAGATTAATTTTCATCAGAATCAATTAATTCGGCCTTGAAAATATGCCTTTATCGCTTAAAATTTCGGGTTGGGGAGGTCCACGGCAGCGAGGAGGTCCACGGCGGCGAAGGCTCACGGCAGCAATAAGGTCTACGGCACTACGGCGGCGGTTAGGCCCACGGCGGCGATGAGGCCCACAGCGGCGATAAGGGCCACGGCGGCGATAAGGGCCACGGCGGC
This sequence comes from Diaporthe ilicicola, assembly GCA_023242295.1. Classification (NCBI taxonomy): domain Eukaryota; kingdom Fungi; phylum Ascomycota; class Sordariomycetes; order Diaporthales; family Diaporthaceae; genus Diaporthe; species Diaporthe ilicicola. Next base: position 229,662 of record JALPVH010000037.1, on the reverse strand, counting down.
GATGAGGCCCACGGCGGCGATAAGGCCTACGGCGGCGATGAGGACCCTTGTCGCTAATGTAGTCAAATTAATATTGTGTATATAAATTGGGCGGTGTGTGTAAATTTCTGTGCACTGGGGGTACATTGGGTGTGTACCCTCCGATTTAGGGTGTGCGAATCTCTGTTTTCTTCGGAAAAGCCCTCGTGGCTGTCTCGGCTCTCGGAACCTCGAAGTTGCGACGAAATGAGCATAAACAAGGATTGAGATATTGTTCCAGTTACACTCTGGGGACGCCAGCTCCTTCATCCACGAGAAGTGTGTTGGCGGTTCGTCCGGCGGTGGTGGCTCCACCACGCCACCGTCGTCCGTCTGCATCGCTGGAAAGGTGAACAAGGCAGGGCTGTCTGAGAACTATAGTGGGCTATGCTCGTTCGCTTGCTCAAATGGATACTGCCCTTATGGTGTGTGCACAGAGCTTGGCACGCTGTCTGGCTCAGGCGAAGAGCCTGGGCAGGATGGCTGCCCGGCTGATGGGCTGTATAACTGCTACAAGGGGCTTTGCAGATTCAGTTGTAGCCATGGCTACTGCCCAAGTGGTGCTTGTAAGCATTGTTAGGTCGATGACGGAGATGAATATCTGTACATATAGTCGAAACACATGAAGAAACAGACTTTAGAATCAGTGCGCCAGATGCCACGAAGTTGAGGATGCAGCGCCTTTCGATAAATTGAGTTCTATGCCTCTCACTAACTACCTGGGTATACTGGACGTCCTCTATTTTCAAAGAGTATCATTCGTTCATATACTAAAGGCTTTCTGCACCGAACTTTCAGGATTCCATGTGTATCAATTGATAGCGAGCATCTCTATGCTCCCGAAACCCATCAGCACTTAGCCAAGATACCTCATCAAGCTTCCTATCTTCTTTTCTATCGCCTTAGTCTTACTCCCTCCCCAGAGCTTGATATGCGTATTTGGCCTGACGTTTCGATCCCGATTTATCATGTCGATCACGGCGCTTGAGCCAGCCAGGAACAGAGTAGAATAATTGATCTCGACGCGATCCAACGTTGCGCTGCCAACCAGTTGCCATCCTGAAACTCTCCCGACTGCCATGAATGAGCTCAATTATTCTCTGAATGGTATCTCAGTATGAAGTGCTGAATAATATTGATTGAAGAGGCCCAGAGATCTAGGTAACTTTAAATTAAACGATCCCGATATTCTGTTAGGATCGTCCTGGACTAGGGTATACACCCTCCGTATACGATGTTAAGGGTGGGAAGTAGATTCCTATAAACCCAAAATTAACGAAGAGTCAAACCCACAGCAGGGGCGCTTATTCAATGAGAGACAGATCGAAACGATTATGCGGACCTGAAAGGATTTATCTTGTCCTGGCGCCCTCGTCATGTTGTGCACCTAGCACGCCATTTACGATCGTTGGTGTCTGCATGTTGCTATCAGTGGCGTCTGACAAGGATCTTCACTCCTCACATAACGCAATAGCCCACTGCAACAGCGTGATGGCAGTTCTCGCCGGAGATATTTGCTGCAACCCAGCAAGCATCCAATGCGAGTCTATCCAGATCTGACCCCCTACGCAGGAACCCCCACCATTTCCATGTATGTGGATCTCGTCCTGGTGTCGTCCCGGATTGATACTATATTGAACATGTGCCGGAACCTATGGATATCAGGAAATAAAGCCGCATAGTTAAGAAATGATGCGGTCCGTCGGTATAAAGCCTGGAGTTGAATGCTCACTTGGCAAATCCCCTTTCTCCTCCGCCCAGTTTCTCGCCAGCGCGGTGGACCCCTAACACCCAGGTCGAACAACGTCACCCGACTCGAAGCCGACGAGACGCAGACAAGCTCTTCACACAAGCCTCACCGAGCGCGCTTGAGACCCGACCCGATCCGCCCACCGGCATAGTCAACAGCCTGTCAGCCATAATGGTCTCAGTCGCGGGCCTGCAGCTCATCCCGCAGGGCACAGCCTACGGGCTCCTCATCGGGCTGGGCGTGCTGTTCTGCGTAGTGATCCTGGCGGCTGTCCGCATCCAAAAGGCATATCTGTCCGAGGATTCAGGCAAGTCTGAGATGTTCATGGTGGCGAATCGGAGCGTGGGTACGGGGTTGACGGCGTCGGCGGTATTTTCGAGCTGGATGTGGATCAATGAGACGGTCATGTGCGCGGCCATGTGTTATCGCTATGGCCTTGCTGTTCCGCTGGTGAGCTCTTCGCACTCGAGTCAAGTCAAGATGCCGAAAGCTGACTTACTTGGTGAAGTGGTGGGGATCTGGCCTCTGCTTCCAGATTGCTTTGATGGCTGCCCTGGGCGTTATGGCCAAGATTAGGGTGCCGTATGCACACACCTCACTCGAGATCATCAGACAGCGTTATGGCAAGACAGGGCACAGTGTCTTTATTGCCATGAACCTCGTCAACAATGTCTTGGGATGTGCCAGCATGATTTTGACAGGCTCTCAACTTGTGTATGGAGTGTCTGGCATGCATTTCGTGGCAGCGTGCATAATCATTCCATTCGGAGGTAGGCAAAACCCTCGGTCTCGATATTGATCTTTAGCCTGGTTTTCCCAGGTGATGCTGACAGTTGGCAGTCGTCCTTTACACTGCTGTGGGCGGCCTCAAAGCCACGTTCCTCACTGACTTCCTCCACACTCTCGTCGCCCTCATACTCATCATCTATTTCACCCTGTCGATCCTCCATCATGAGGCTATTGGTGGCTTGTATGGACTGTATGATAAGGTTATGGCCACAGCCTCCGAGAACCTCATCCCAGGTAACTACAAGGGATCGCTCCTCACGATGAAGTCTCGAGACGCCATCATCTGGGGCCTGGATCTGAAGTTCGGAAACCTGGCTCTGGTCGTCATGGACACGGCTTTCTGGCAAAAGTCTTTTGCGACCGAGGTCAATGCCACAGTTCCAGGATACAATCTCGCTGCACTTGCCATCTTTGGCATTCCATGGGGACTTGGAACAGTCATCGGCCTGGCAGCGCGGGCAATCCACAATACACCAGTCTTCCCGACCTTCCCCGGCGAGTTCACCGCAGCGGAGGTGAGCGCCGGTTTCGTGATGCCATACACCATCAAAGCCCTGATCGGGGACCAAGGTGTCATTGCCTTTCTGGTGCTCGTCTTCATGGCCCTGACAAGCACAGTCTCGTCGTCCATGATCGCCGTTAGCAGCATTCTCTCTTTCGACGTCTACAAGACATACCTCAACCCCAGGGCCACCGACAAGAAGCTGGTCAAGGTGAGCCATCTCACTGTGGTAATGCACGGGGTGTTCATGTCAGGCGTTGCGATCGCTCTGAATTACGGGGGCGCAAACATGACCTGGCTCGGCTACCTCAGGCCAGTCGTCAGCTGTCCGGGCATCATCCCCCTGGCCCTCACCCTAGGCTGGTCCCGGCACACGAGGCTCGCGGCTGTCGTGTCACCAGTGCTGGGCTTCTTCACGGGACTCGGCATCTGGCTGGGCACCGCGTACCATCTATACGGTGCGGTGACCATCGCGACGACGCAGAATCCCCTACCGGCGCTGTACGGTGCCATCGGGTCTTTCTTCTCCCCGGCGCTGTACTCAGTGCTGATATCGCTGTACAAGCCGTCCAAGTTCGACTGGCGCGAGTTCCTGCGGATCGAGCTCGCCGACGAGGCGATTCTACACAGGGAGGATGAGAAGCTAGTATCACCCTCGTCGGGTAGTGATGACGAAAAGAAGGTCAGCGATAGCGTTTTGAAGGCCGATGGGACTGATCATCCAGCTGCATTGACCAAACCGACACCAGCCGGCCAGCCTGGAGTCACGCCAGGGCAAGAGGTCACCGCAGGATCCCCAGAGGTCTCTAAATCGCCCTCCCCCATCGGCCTCGACGATGTTCAACACCCCTTTGACGAAGCGACGCTGCAGAAGCTGCGGCTATGGGAGCGCATCGCGTGGATCTTCTTTGTGGTCATCGTGCTGGTGACGTTCGTGCTGTGGCCAATGCCCCTGTACCGGGACTACATCTTCACAAAATCTTTTTTCAGTGGCTGGACAACGGTCGCCATTGTATGGCAATTCTTTGCATTCGGGGCGGTGGTGGTATTCCCAGTATGGGATGGGCGGCATGCGATTGCAAAGGGCGCGAGGGGCGTTTGGAGGTCGGTCGGTTCGGGGTCTGAGAAGGGGGTAGTTTGAGAAGGAAGTTGGGAAGCGCGGAAAGCCAGCTACTCGCTCCTTGACACTATCAAGATCGTTGGTGGCCGCTTGGTGTGATTCTGGCTACATTGTGGGTGTTCTGCCGAGGCCACAGACTGCCCACAGTGTGGACAATACGTTGAAGACCTGCTCAACGGTCAACTGGTACTTCATGCCCAAACCATATGTCCGTTTCTGCAGCTTGCGCAGAAGAAATGCCAGCTTGCCATTCACATTTGGCACCCACTCACCTCACTCTTAGACTACTTGCTGAACGAGAATAGTCAAATCGTTACGAATCCTTCCTCGAAGTTCCTTTTTGGACAGGAACGAACCCTTGGACGGTGCACGAGCACTCCAGTATGGCTGTGAGTCACTCAAGGAGACCCAGGCTCCTTCACCTGCAGCCGTTTTGATAAAACGTTCGCTATGTACCCAGGTACCTGATAAAGTCGTCACCTTGGGGTTCACTCGCGACAATGAAGTACACCCGGCTGGTGGGACCCACTTTATTTCAGGGGAGCGCTGAGATTCAGGCCCAAGAGCTTGCTTTACACGGTGGCACCTTCCTTGTCTTCGCCTTCAAAGTCCCACTATCGTACTCTGTGTGGAAGCTGCCTTGCCAAGCGCCACAAGTCAAGATTGATCGTTCTTCGCCGCACAACACTCTCTCTCTGATCGTACCCCCAAACATCAGCACCTCGACCAACCTCATTGTGTCAACGGTCGCAAGTTCACCAAGGTCTGAGCCAGCTTCCCCAAGGTTGCAGGTACGTGGCTTGCCTTGGCAGTGACGCTTGTTTGGTGGTGTCGCGCAATGCTTTGCTTGAAGCTGATTTTAATCGCAACATACAGACAGTGGAGGATCACACAAATCCCATCATGGACATCAAGCAGAACAACGACGAGGTGCTCACTGAGGCAAGCTCTCCTGGAACGAACAACGCCTCGTTCCAACTCCACCCAACTCCTGACTTCGATCATGCCAAGATTCAAGATGACATCGCTCGCGAGGGCTTTCCCAAGTTCAAGCAACTGCCCGCTGAGCTGCGGACCAACATCTGGGAACACGCCCTCCCGACCTATGGAACCTACACAGCTCTCATCCACGGAAGAGAGGAGCCAATGCCTCGGCAACCACCTGCTCCCGCTCCGGTTTCCTTCCGAGTGGTGTACCGACTGGAGCCTGTCCCCCGCGATCAACAAGATGTGGAACTGAGAATGCGTCTTGACACCATCAGAGCTATTCAGCATGTCTGTTCAGAGGCTGCGGCTGAGGTGGAGAAGGCCTTCCCTAGCACTATCAATTGCACTGGTGGAATGCTGCGTTTCAACGCGGAGCACGATCTTCTCAATCTCTCTGTCCACGGATCTGGATTGGCAAGAGGCTTCTTCAATCATTTCAGCCGCTACGGTCAGGGGGGTGTCATTTTCGCAGGCCACTGGCACAAAATTCCTCGAAAGATGATGATTGCCAGCGAAACACTCTGGGACGCTTTCGGGAGCATACACGACATGCTCTGGCACGGTTGGCCAGTGAGACCCTTGGACCCGAGCGACGCCCGGCCTAGGAATGGATTCTTGGCGTTTCTCCGCAATTGTACCAATCTGAGAGTCTTCGGATTCACGTACAATGCGCATTTCATGAACCGCCTCTTGACCATGGACGACGAAGACCCGGAATTCAATAGCATCCAACAATTGTTGGTCGGTCGACAAAATTACGGTGATTTGCACGGCAAATTGCGTGGGTATCTAGCATCATGCCACCCTGGACCAGTCATGCAGGGCTCGTTCTACTATTGCAGGAGGAAGCGGACGTCGGAGTTTGACGAGTTCGAGAACTTCGTCACAGGCCTCACGGGGCTTGAAGTGCTCATGCACGGTCTACGCTCTGTTCGTAAATTGGATCCAATTGTCCCGCAGATGAAGGAACCCGGCGAGAAGTTGTTGGACGGCTGTAAACGGCTTCAACATATCCGCTTGCAGCTCATGGTTCCCGCTGATCCAGAGATCCACGACCTGATGCTAGGATCAGAGCAGGAGTAAAATGCTTGAGAGAACGACAGTGAAACCTGCTGAAGGCATCCGACTAGGCTCAAGGGACCTGTGGGGGCGCGGAAATGGTGGCTATAAAAATGATTCTTGCGGAACGAGAGAAATCAGCCGCTATTGAGGATTGGGCCCAAAGTGTTCGCAGCCACATCACAAATGCTGCATGTACAAATATCGTGGGTGTGGGATGGCCAGGGCCATTCAATGAGGAGAAGATTGGAGCAGACGGACAGGATCGATTGCTTCAACCCACATTTCAGGCCGCTCATTTGCTGGAAGCGACGATTTGCACTGGCTCATCCATCAAAGAGACATTCAATCATTTACTGAGCTCAGCTCTCACACGTTATAAGATAGATCAACCATATTGACCACCTGCATGCCTCGGATTCCTTCACGGAACTCCTTGAGGCTGATAAACCGCCATTGGAGGACTCCTGGTGTGTAGTTATTATGCTGAAACGGCGAGCGCAGAATTGTCGTATTCGTCGTAACGGTGCATAGTACAAGCTTAGGTCCGTGGTTTGTTTGCCTTCTCGCAGGTGCGGACCATCTTGGGCGTGCCCACAAGCTCATCAAGCAGTCTATGAGCTGCTCAGTTGCTTGTTCGATGGGGCAGTGCCTAGCTCCGTGAAATACCACAGTCGAGCAGCATTTGTGCATGTCTGCTCAGCTGACACTCTCCCGAGCTCCTCCATGAGTTGCTCGGGGTGGTATTTCGACCGAGAAATATCCAGCTTTGTGAGAATATTCTAATTATGGAGGGTCTGTGCCCTCTTCACTGTGCAAAAACCTTCCTGGGGCCCCTGAACTAGCCGTGATGCCGAGGATGCGGTGGCCGTTGAACCCAAATGGGTCATGTCCGATGGGAGTCAATGTATCACTAGAACCTTGTGGAATAAGGGCCTCGAACAGAGAAGTTCCTCAGAGGAATCCCTTCTGGACGCCCCAATGTGTCATCCACACCTTCAGTGCCTGCTTCAACGCCACACGCTGCGCCTCGAAGTCCTCTTCCGAAAAATCAAGAACGCCACCGCCGACGCGGCCGTTGGGGAGACAGGCCTTTGCGATGTCCACTATCTCCTCTGCCGCCCAGGTGAAGTTCCGGTAATGAACCTTTCCCGATTTTGATGGCCGAGGAACGAGCGTTATGGGACGAGATAGATTTACCAGGAGGTCGACGCGGCGGCGGCGGTAGAGCCACCACGGGGCGAGATTCTCTTGCCATCCGAACTGTGCTGCGGTAGGATCAAAGGCGAACTCGAGGCCAGATCTAGTAGTGAGCAGAGAGACCGTGTGTAATGGTGAACTGTTGAAGTCGGTCTCAATGTTGACGGTGATGTGGGCGTTCTTTGGGACAAAGTCGCAATAGCGTATTGAATGACAAGAGGCTGAGTGCCGACCAAAGGAAGTCAGCTCAAAATTAAAGGTATATACATGGCCATTGGCCTATCAATAGGAATGATGCAAGTGGCTGCTCTAATACTCACGGCGTATGAAATAGTCCAGCAACACCTGTGCGTACACTTGAATGGCGCAACAGCGCCAGCTATTAAGTGCGGCCACTACTTCTGGCTTGGAAAGGTCCAGGTACGGAGAGAATCCTACAAGCAGGGACTTCGAGGATGGGACGTCGCACTCTACGCGCTGAACCAAGCCGTCCTTCATTAACGCGGTAAATGGAATCTCATGTTGGATGACCAGGAGCAGTTGGTCGAACGCGTCCTGGAACAAGCGGGCGCAGCGGTGAAGATCTCGTGTTTCCTTGCAAAAGGTTGCGTGGACTATCCTGTTCTCTTCGAGGCACGCCTGGTCGCAGTATACCGCTCCAGAGAACCAGTGGTCGTAGCCGGCTTGCTGACAGGAGATACACTGAAGACGCGCCCCGCTGGTGTAACAGTTCCTGCATACTCCGGAAAACCTATCCGAGAACAAACACCGCAGGTCTAGCTGTGCGGTGCTGTTCAGAAGCTCCAGATCGACAGGAGCCCGCGGCTTTTGGACTTTGCAGGTTACGTCCTTCCGCCCCTGGACAGCCCAGCGCAAGTACTCGAGCAGGCGGATCGTGGGCGGATTATACCGCCGGATGTCGATCTCATCGCGCATCTCCCAGGCGAAGTAACGAAGGCCTTGCCACCAGACTCCATACTTGTATCTCTCGACTCTTCCGGCTCTCGATTCGCTGGGCTTGGGATTATTCGCGACATATAGGATCGATAATAGACCATTCAGGAGCGGATCGGCGTCAAACGCGGACCCAAGCCAGTCTTGACCGAACACGGTGACCAGATATGAAAGCATCTCGTGCGCGGTATTGTAGATCGTGAGCGAGTCACTATCACTTGCATAGGACCGCTCGAGTTCGTCGGGGTCCGGCAAGCAGGCGAAGACGATGTTCAAAGGCCCGGCTCGTGCCAGGAGAGAATTCCGGACGATTTTGGGGATTCGCGTGCCGCACCGACCCCCACAACGCGTTAGGAAGTCGTGGAAGAGAGTGATGGCTTTGGTCAGGGCCGTCTTGGGATCGTCGAGGATCTCTGTGCCCAGGAGCTCTCTCGTTTTGCGTCCGCGGCGCTCGCCCAGCCCTGGCAGTAGTATCAGATTCGACCAACACTCCTTGAAGTCCTCGATGGCCTCCTCCAGGTTCCCGTCGTCCGAGGTCGCCATGCTTTCCGCCGGGTGAGGCGTGTTGGCACAGAGTCAAGCCCTGCCCAGGTGACCGTTTGCGGGGTCCTGCTGCTCCTGGTGGCCATTAGTGTCAGTGGCACATTACTGCGGCCTACCTAGGTAGGTTTGGTTCACTTTGGATGCGATACTTACCGCTTATTTGATGATCATCCTTGATGGCCTAACTTGATGATCTGGATCCTTTCTTTGAAGAGTTGGAGACCGACAAAAGGCTGTTGGTGAGCAAAGCAAACTTGCAGCTACTTTGCAAGGAAGTCTTACAGGCAGCAAAGCTCCAAGAAGCAATTCAATGTTTTTGTTTTTGTTTTCCCCTCCTACAGACCATCGTGGGGCGCTTAGTCGTCGTGCTTCGTCGCGTGCTTTATGGGCAAAGTGAATTAGACATCACTGCAAGATGGGGTCAGTCTCTGCAAGCCTAGACTCAACCTCCTCCTTATATTATCATCAGCAGCCTGTGAGCTCATTTTCCCTGTATACTAATGGGTCAAGCCCGTATTCATGTATCTGTGACCGCGAACTAATTTTATAAGCCAGACAACATTGAATGTAGATTCCCACATCCAAGTGCTTGCGTAGGGATGGCCGCTCTTCATGGTCAACCACTCAAAATGTACACACTTGTTATGGGACAAACTGCTGAATTATGTCCTCTTACTCCTCAATGGTAACACAAACATCAAGGTATTTTCGCGGTCCATACATGCAAGCAGAGCTCCAGTCTCTTCGCGGTCCATGAAAAGCCACCAAGCGACTTTTTGCTGTGTATAATCGTCTGATGTGAGTTGTGGTTTCTTTGCATATGTATTCAGAGAGGCATGAGATTCTTCATGACATACACCCTTTCCGCCCCTCAAGTGTTCTTTTTCGTCGCGCTTAGGTAGAACACTTTTGACGGGAGACTCCTTCAGGCCAGCTGCCCCAACCGTCCAGCCCTGCAAATGCTTTTCATAAACTCTTCCGTCAGACCCGCCTTGCCGTCACTGCGAGACTGACGGCAACGATGGTGGAGTTTTGTCCGCTGGATTGGCCAGCCAGTCCAGTCCAAAAGAGCTCTGCTGCGATATATTGTCCCCAACGTAATTGAGGTCATTTATTTGAAGGTAGCGCATCTGAATGTAAAATTCAATGTTTCCTTGGCATTTGGCACATGAAATGTTAGTGCCAGGGCATTCAATCTGCATGTGATGACGTCTCAGCGATCTATCATTGATGTTAATCGTTCACGCTGCAGATAACTATGACGGTGCCTTACCAGAGTCTAGCTAGTGAGGTCGATGGGAGCTGTTGAGCTGCCATGCACCGAGCTGAACCCCGTCTTCATCAGTTCCAAGACCCTGTCGAGGCCGTCCGAGTCCTTGAAGCAGTGCTGCACCGCCTCGTCCCGCACCCACTCCAGCTTGCCGATCAGCGTGCCCTTGGCGTCCGCCCTGCGGCCCGTCCGCATCCTCTCCTCGGGGCTCATGCTCTCGACGATGCGGACCATGATGTCGGATATGTTGGAGTCGTTCTGCAGCTCCTTGCGGACCTCGTGGCCGACCGTGTCCTCGCCGAGGACGATGGTCTTGGCGATCTTGCGCAGGGTCTCGATGGCGTTCTGCTTGGTGCCCAGGGGGCTGTCACTCCTGGTCATCTCGTCGATTGCGTTGACGCAGTCGCAGATGTCGCTGTACACGTCCCCGGCCATGGTGTACTGGCGGCTGCCGCTGAGCCGGAGCAGCTCGCGGTCGTTGAGCGCGTGCCAGGCCGACTTGCTGTAGTGGTCGAAGTTGGTGACGGGCCTCATCTGCGAGAGCGGGATGGCAGCGCGCGCGGGCTGAGAGCTGAGCCGGGGTTGCGGTAGTAGCGGTGGCGGCTGTGGTCTCGCCAGCTGCCGCTGGTAGGCCTCCTGGATCGAGCGCTGGATTGTCTGGCTCGACGACGCGCTTTGCAACAGTAGGTCGCGCAGTGCCTTCTCCTCTAGGGCAGCTATCATAGCCGCCAGGCCGGGGGGCTGGCTGGTTGTCGATGGGGGCTGAGGGGTGCCGGAGGCCAGGGGCTGCCGGCTGTCGGCTGCACCACCATCATCTTCTAGGTGACAATCGCTACAGTCGGGCTGGCCACAGTCCGTGCCATGACAGCGGTCTCCAGTGCGTCTCCTCTTGCTTCGTGGAGACATATGCACTCGCAGCAATGTGTGGGTGGGATTGGTGAGCAGGATAGGTTGGAGAGGTCGGAACGAGCCGGTTGTTGTTGTGATGAGACACTTTTCCTAACGTCGCTGGAATGCGCATGGGTGGCTCGAGCCACAGCAGTGTGGCTGGGATCTCCATCTTCTGTGGCTGACAACTTGAGATATCCGCTACATATCGTCCGTCGCCCGACTCGCCCCTCTCGCCACTCGTGATACGTTCACTTGGACCAAATATCAGCTTCATGTAATTCCCCTCATTGAAGACGAATCAAAATATGTTCCAAAACTTCCATCATTCGTGGGTCAACCTCGGCGGGTGTAAATTTGCTCTAATAAGTATTCAAAGTAGACATGATAGCAACTTTGGTTTACTGATGATAATTAGTTCTAACTATATATATTTTCAAAAATATCATCCATTTATCACCAGCGGTCATATACTGCAAAAAGGTCTTTCCCAACACTTATTTTGAATCATCTTGGATTGAGAGCTGATCTTATTGTCGAGGTGCTCTGTCCAATGTTTTTCCCGCTGCACAGAAGCCGAGGACATTTCGTCGACTCTGTCGACGAATGACTTTACCAAAGACCTTGCAAGTCTCCTTTTGTCATGTCATTATCTCTCCAGAATAAAGCTTATCTGATCGACGGCTTCTACCCTTTCCCTAGCAGCTCACAGCTTACATAGGGACCAACAGTGCATCAGCAAAACCACAGCCTTGGCCAGTTCACAGCTGCCAGTCTTGTTTATCTTGCTACACCATCCGGAATTCATGTAATTCCTTTCAGTCTCGTTCTTTGACACAGCTACAATCTTTGAAAGCCTCTCGTTCTCTTAGAAATATCTGCATCCGCCAACTCGATCATGGCCACCACAGACCCAGCACCCCCGGCAGAGCGGCTTCAGGTCCCCAAAGAGGTACTCTGTGCTGTCTGCAGGAAGGATGACGTCCGTCTGAGCGCCTGCGGAATCTGCTTTGGAGTTTGGTACTGCTCCAGTGCTTGCCAGAGAACCGACTGGCAGATCCACAAGATGCTCTGCAAGGCTTACTCCGAGTCGGGCCGCCCCCAGGATGGCAAGCTCTACAGCCGCGTTTTCTTCTTCCACCCTGACAAGCATCTGCCCGAGATACAGTGGCTTGACCTTGCAGAGGAGAATTTCCGTCATTCCCTGATGGGCACTGGCAGCGAGCCTCCCGGCGCCGACAGCCAAGGTTGGTTGCTCCCCCTACCAACCCCTTGATGGTTTCGTCACTGCTAACAGAAGTGTGACAATATAATTAGTCGGCACAGATGTCACTTTGCCAATCCAGCCACCCGGTGTCACTTACGGCTACCAGCTCGAGATCGCCCGTCGCGACCAAGCCGAGTTCGTCACCCCGAACGTCAACCAGAGCCTTGCGGCCGCGATCGCCAGCGCCGGAGGCACCAACATGACGACGTGGAAGGGCCCCGTGGTCGTCAGCCGTGGAGGGCTCAATCAGCACCAGCGAGCCATGGACCTTGAGGAGTTCATCCCCGGCATGGGTGTTCTGCCTGAGGACGTCACCATGGCCGATTTCCGCTGCTGCGTGCAGTGGATGGCCAACCGCCAAAGTGGTGAGGTTGCCGATCACGGCACGTTGTATATCCCGTACGACCACCTTGACCTCTCTGTGTCCGCGTCAGATGGCGCATAGGAGTTCAAAGTCCGTGAACATCAAGCCACGTGAACAGCGTCTCGTCAGACATATTTAGCTCTGACGGGCTCTGAAATAAATTCCGGATACGGCTTGCCTGGATTACGCGAATCCGGAACTAAGTCCTTGAGGGGTCAAAGGAACATTGGAATGAACGTCTCCAGAGGGTTTCCTGAAGTCAGGCTTCAGGTTCAGTCTCGGTGAAATCTCCAAGAGCATAATGACGGCCTCTACCGCTAGGTCTTCGGCAAGGTTACTGAATTCTCGTCCAATTCCGTCGAGACTTCCGGCCTTCCAATCTATTTCAAGACTCGTCCACAATCACTTTGTTTTGTTCCTGCTACTCGCGTCGTCAACTTCAGTTTGAATTTGTTTGCAGCCGAGCTCAATGTGAAGAATGTGCTGTTGCTTTTGAATCTTCACCCTCATTCATTCTATCGCTACTTGGTCTTCCAAGGTTGTGCGTTTCCAAGAACTATGAAAGAAGTCTTCATAGTGGTCTTCTTAACAGGTTGATATACCTATGAGATCACCATCCTGAGCCCCCTGAGCCCTTCTTACCTTGCCCAGAGAAACAGGCGCTGCGTGGGTCCACTGGCCTGACCAGTAGATCGATGTTCATGTACATCAGGATCCCAAGGGAGTCTTCGTCGATCGCGTCCGCGGCTTCTGCCAGGGCTCCACCGTTCCTCTCGGCGTGATTCAAAGCATCGACGGAAAACTTGACCATCCGATCGAGATGGGTGCAGTCGGTGGTATCAAAATTGGCAGATAGGTACTTGTTTAGGATAGAGCTGTCGTGCCTGGCTTCCTTGAATGCTTCGAGAAACTTGGCCTGGTCCGGGGCGTCGGTGTTGAATTCTAGGTTGTTTAAGAAGCCTTCCTTGATGGTCCTCCAGAAGGGCTCTATCTCCGGGCCGTCCTGCCACTCGAGCAAGGTAGCTCGGTTGTCCAATTTGAGGATGTTGACCAATTTGTCGGCCAGGTCCCAGACAGGGATGCGGTTATTCCTAGAACGAGTTGACCGTGCGTTAGCAAATAGTCAAATTGTAGGGGGATTTGATGACCACAAGTACCTCTCATTTGACACCACTTCTGGTGTCTGGCTGGCCTCGGCTTTGTCTGACATGATTCTATGTGTGTTTGGCGTGTGGTCCGAATTTTGTTGGGAGCACCTGAGAGCAGTTGATGTGGGCTTGAAGATCAATTTTGCTGAGTACTATGTTCCAGATGTCTAGTTTCTTGGAAAGGGGAGTATTCTCGCTTCTACGCCTGCACTTTATACTCCTGCGTCAAGACCTTTGTGATAGTAAATTTCTGACATCCGTGAAATAATGATGAAACACATACTGGCAGTCACCATTGTCCCTGATTCTCAGTGTCGTACTCAGGCTCCAACAGTTATTGCCTTAGACAGTAGCGGGCTAATGATACAGCTGATCCCTATCAGAAGGGGTCACTCTTGACGTGGGGAGGTTCATGAATCAAAAGGCTTGAGGTCGGTCTGTAGATATGGCCACATCTCAACACAGATAGGATTGGCGTAAGATTCCGGAGCAACACGGGTCCTGGAGTGGCAGTGGGAGGCCAAGGTTCTATATTGTGGGCGAGTGATTTCAAACATTAAGGATACCAAAAACTGAAGTGCAAGAGTCAAATGATCATATATTTCCAGACAGAATGGCATCCAAACATCTCTTGGAATAGCAGGACGAGTCTGCTTTTCGAGCAAATTGTCGACGCCCAAGGCGTTCCAAGGCCATCAAAATCCAACAAGAGATTTCAGAGTATTAGCAATCGGTGGTATCGAAGTGAATAACACAGTGATCGTTCCAAACAGGCTCATCGAGAGGCTGGACAACGCAGCAGCCCTAGGGTCCGTCCGCAGCAGCAGCGCCGTCGCGACAGCGGAGGAATTAGCACCCAGCGTAACACCGCGAGTGACATAGTCATCTATAGCAGCAGGAAGAAACAAATCAGTCTTGTTCCCATCACAAAGATGCCCAAACCAGCAGAAAAAAGCAAGATAGATCGGCAGAACGAGGTGTAAAACTTACCCTCAGGGATCCTCAACCAGCCCAGCACCCTCCCGCCAACAAGCGCCCCAACGACACCGCTCATGATGGCCACAGCCGCGACGGTCCGCTCATCGCCGCCCAGGTTCGCCGTGGCGGGGATGGCGAGCGCGAGGGTCAGGCTCCGACTCGCAAAGGCGAGGCTGCGGGGCGGCGAGATGCCGATCGCGACGCACACGGACGGGTACGCGTACAGGCTACCTATGCTCAGGACGACGTTGGGCACGATGATGGCGGCGAAGTGCTCGACCAGCTCGCGCCGGTACTGGTACATGGGCAGGGCGAGGCTGACGATGGAGGCGTCCAGGACCGTGGAGAGGATGTCGCCCGCGCCCGGCAGGTGGCCTGTCTTTGTTGTGGTGGTAGTGGCGTGCTCCCAGAGCTGGAGGTATTTGTTCCCCGTGGTGTACTGTTCTAGGATGGAGGTGAGAGGCTCGCTGTGGATGAGACCGAAGATCCAGAGGCCGAGGACGGTTAGGAGGGCTGAGACGAGGACGGGGTGGAGGACTTGTTTCCAGTTTGGTGGGAGGGATAGCGCCACGAAGTACATCAAGACTGTGAAAGTGAGGTGCAGGGGCATGGCGTATCCATTGGCGTAATATATCGGGAGACCGATGAAGAGGAGGACGGCGAGGTAGGTAATCGTATCGATGTGCCTCTGGATGGTAGCAGCCCAGAGGCGAGCTCGTGGCGGAGCGGGTGGGACTTGTTGTGGAAGCGATGGTGGACTTGCAGGCGCTTCTAGAAGGTCTGGGCTTGAGCCTCTGCGACCATGCTCGGCGATGGGCTGGATATGACTCGGCTCGTGTGACTGACCAGGCGGAGCGAGGTCGTCGAGGGCGACGGCTGACGTCTGCGCCGAGACATCTGTGGACAGCGGAGGTGTGTCTTGGGGAGGAGGCGTCCTGGTCAGGTCGATCTCGTCTTCTTGTGGGCCCAGTTCTTCGGCCCTTGCGGCTAGGGCTTTTTTGTGGGAGCCGCTGATGAGCTGCAAGCCCCGGGTCATGTAAGCTGTGGCGATGAACATGACGACGAAGCCAATTGCTGCGTGAGATACATTGTGGTCAGTGAATAAGCCAGGATTGCCGCGCATTGTGTCCATTGTTGACATACCAAACACGGCTATGATCTTGCCAACCTCTGCCGCACTGATCGAGGGGCTCAGCGGCAGCGTGACAAACGTCGGAGTGAAGAGGATGCTTATCCAGCGCAATGACCAACCAGCCTGGTGACCATATCAGCCCGTGATCACTAATGCAGCCACGGCGATTGAGAGAGGCTCACAGGAACATCGATAACAGCGACGGCGCGACGCGTGCGATTGGCCCCAATGGTCAGCTCACTGATCCAGAGACCAGCGAAGAGCAGCAGCATGCACGCGACAGAGGCAGGGAATGAGACCGAGACATGCTTGAAGAGGGTGTCGACGCCGAAGCACGCTGCGAGGATCACAAGGATGCCGGTGGGCACTGAGATCCATGATTGTAGTGCCTTCTCCCGTGAGTTCCAGAGTGTCTGGGACAAGTCAGTCTGTGTTCGAGGTTGTCATCGTGGAACGAGGATTGGGTTGGGTGAGGGAAATACCAGCTTCGCGGCTGTCAACCCATCTGCGCCGATCTCAAGCAGACCAGCCGCGTTTGTGGAAAAGCGATTGAACGAGCCAGCCATGATCAGCTTCAACGGTGGAGACGCTGCATGTGAGGTGTGGCAGCCACGCGAAATGCAGGCGCAGGAAGGGATGAGTTTGGGGACACCGATTGGGGTCCCGAGATCTCCGGCGAACGACCGTCTTGGCGAGATCGGAACCGATTCCTGCCGGTCGACCGCAGAGCCGGTTGTCAGAGTCGAATATCACGATGATGAATAAGGCCCATATATAGCCCACTTATTCGGCTATATAGCGGCTTCGGAGCAGCGAGGGCTCTGGGACTCAAACTTAATCCTTCAGGTTCAATGAAGTCGCCCTTCCGGGCCCGTCACTCTACCTATTGCACCCCCATTTCTGACACCGGTGCTGTGGTCTGCAAATGCCACTACAAATCCCAAGCAACAGCATGCGATCAAACAAAGCGCCCAAAAAGGATTTTTTATTTTTATTTTCTATTTTTTTCAATTATTATCATCCGCCAAAATGATAAGAAAGCAACCATGCTTCATCTGTATCGGGGCTCACAAACCCCATTTCATCCTCAAGCTCCAGTCCACCGAGATCACCACCCCCCAGATGAGGATTACTGCCACAGACCACGCGTCTTCGACATTCAAAACCATTCAAAGCCATAGTGTATTTGAGGTGCCCTCTTCCCAGAGTCCTGGCCCAACTCGAAATTGGGACTCATGAGAGACCGTTCCAACTCTCAACCCGCAAATGCTCAATATCATCCACACGAAAGTGACTGCTCCCAATCCTGCTCGAAGATTCCCTCACTCCTTGAGATCGTAAGCGAGCAGAATGCCAAACTTTACTTTCTTGCGTTGCTCCAACGAGTTTCTGAAAGTCTCAGTGCCCCGCTTGCTCTTGTACGTTTCCATGACCTTCACGAGACATTCGTGTGGTTTGCCCATCGCCTCTGGAGGGTCAAGGCGATTGGAGCGCAACCGTTGGGGGAGGGGTTTGGAAAGGGCACGAGGAAGGAATTCGACAAAGGACTTTGGGCACAGTTGGAGGTATTCCTTCTTCGTGTCATAGAAATGAGCCAGCTTGAACGAGGCGCTCCGCGGATCCCCAGAGGTTCTCAATTTGAAATCTTGTCGCCGCGCATGATCTGCAGATTCGATTTAAGCGTGCTTCCATGATCCGGTGGGAAATGACTCTCACCTCTAAATGCGACACACCAAGCCATCTCCTGCTTGTGCGACACCTCCGCCACGTAGTAGAACTCCTCAAGGTTTGGAAAACAGTCCAAGAAGCAAGCCTGCTCCAAAGGACACGCCTTGTACTCGTGGCACTCCCACTGTGCTCCAGCGGGACCAGCGGGACAGTAGCATTGGAACGGGCCGCGCTCGCCGGCCCCGGTGTGGGATTTCTTGTAGTGCACTGCCACGCGCCTGAAGTGCCTCATACGATGACGAATGGTGTTGATTTGCATGCGTCGAGTGGAATGGTCGAACCAGGCCGACGCAGGGGCTGTCTCTCCTCGCTCGAGCTCGATGATGACTAGGTCTGTGGCGACGTCAATCGCGGCAGCTTTCTCGTAGAAACTTGGACTCTTCAGGACGATGGGCTGGAATTGAACCATAGCGCTTCGGAATCCAGTCTGGAAGCTGGAGTTGGCGAGTTTCGAGAATGCCTCCTCTGACTTCTTGGCGTTCGTCTTTGGGGGTTCATCGGGGTCCGTCTCCTTGGAGCCGACGAGGTTCCGCACCTCAGTCCTCCATTTCTTAAGGTCATCTCTGTCAAGCTTTGGCTCCTCGTATGTAAATCCTTTCTTGCTCTTCATTATCTTCGCAACCTGATACGAGCGGTTCCATAGCATCGGTTTCCATCGACGGTACGCTGACGGGTCATAGAGGGCTGGAACGGCTGCAAGGTCCACTGTCCACGGAGAACCAGGGCCATAAGGGGGCTGTTGACGCCTTTGAAACTTGAAAGTATGACAAGATGGCTTCTGAACTGCCTCCCTCCATATCATTTGTTTGATCTCCTCCGGAAATCTCGAAAACCTTTCAAATCGCGTCGGCTTCTGGACACGATGTCCAGCCATTTTGGAACCTCGTGAGGGTTGTCCGGCACCGCCATTCTTTAGGCCCTTTTGGTCAACAGCGACCTTGGCGATGGCCGGAGGTGGCATGATGACTAGATGAATTGTGCGGTGGTGGTTGACAATGTTGAGGTGGGAATGATGATGGTTGATCCACGGCTGGATAATTAGGACAGGCTGGGAAGAAGAGGATTTGAAAATTGCAGAAGTTCAGGGAGCTGATATTTGGAGCTCCTGTGAACAGCCGCAAATGTCAGGACGAAGGCGGAGTCCTGATTGGTCCTGAAGATCAAACACTGAACTGAAATGTGGAAGTGTTGGGAAAGAACCAAATCCGGGTTGCCGTGGTCAATGTGGAGAATTCGGATGACTGACTGGATGGAAGCTCAACGTCTAGCAACAATTGCAGTGACAAAAGCTGGAAGGTGAGACGAGTAGACAAGTGCCAGATTGCGTGAAATTTGCTGCCGTTTCCTAAGGTCGCCTGGTAGGTCGAGGGTTGGAAGTGCGAAGTGAAGGAGTGCAATTGAGTACCAACATCAGGCCTTTCGATTCGTCATCCGCAGGTATTTCCCATTACGAAATGTTGAGGGAAGGGACCTAACTCGGTTGTCTGAGTAACGAGAGCCGATGAGGAGAGGGAGAAATGGGATCCTTACAGCAATCGTGGTCTCCCACAAGTAAATGGGATGACCAAATGTTAAGCCTGTGAAAGAGTCAAGACCAGGAAAGATTGTTGCAAAAGTCCCCAGTCGGCAAACGGTTTCCAGTAGACAAGAATGTCCCAGCAGAACCGGAAAGCCAGCAGTAGATGTAGAGTGTTGAGAATTTGATCGAAAAAGATGAATCTGAGATCGGAGCTCATGCTCTTGCCCAAATATGAAATTATTGATGGTCCCAAAACGCAGTTGAATGCCCTGTTTGGTTTGATTATCAAAGGCCAACGCCTTTGAAGATCGATGGCGACTCGTTTGCCACTCCCAAATGGCAAGTCCGACAGAACAGATGTGGCAAACCGGTGCTAAGGAGTGATTTCGTCACGCCCCACTGCGACTGTCGTTTGAATTCTGGCAAGTCCGGCCAGACTGCAGGTTTTCTCAGTAGACTTGCCCGGGCAGACGCTGCGAAACTGCCATTCAGCCAGTCTTGGATCGTGGCAGCAAAACAGAAATGTATAAGGCAAGAAGACCGACTGCCATTGATCTTCCATTGATTCTCCTGCCAGACTGACACTTAGACTGTTCAAAGGTAGTCTTTCCCAATGGAAGAGTCGACGGCCCCTCGTCGGCCAATAGCATTCCACATGGGCAGCACTAGAAATGAACTTGTCGATTCCGAGTCGGGTCCAGGCTTGCTTTCTCAGCACAGTGGTTCAGGAGGTGGTATGCCGGACTCAGTCTGCCATACCTGGCACTCAGCTGCCACCATCCAAACTGCCTAGGACTTGCCATGGCAGCCATAAGGGAGTCTTCGATAAGGGCTCAGATCATAGACCTTTCCCGGTGATCCAACCTGGAAGACGACCGGATTCTGTCGATTCCCATGCGAACGGACCCCATCCCCAACTTTTTACCGGGTGGCAGAATATAGGGTAGCCAGTGCAACACGCACTGGCGATCGCTTTTGCGCTGTAACACCGCCATCTCAGCTCTTCAGGGAGTGGTCGTACCTGGCCAACATAATTGCCTTGGGTCTTCCTGATGGTCATCCTTCGGAAAACAGCCGCTCTTGGTGTGGCGACCCTCGTTCGCACTCTCATGGGAACCATGTTTTCGACATCAAGACGGTAGTAGAGGTCCAGGACCACGAGCAGCGGCTCTTTCAGATCTTTTTCTTTAGGGAACCCGACCGGACCCAAGGTTTTATAAGTGAAGCTTTCACTATTGCGTGAAGGCTGCAAGCTTGGCTGTCAGCATGGTGGTGACCTCCGGAGCGACGAGTCTATGTTGCTCATGTCATACAGTTCCCGTCGTCGATGCTGCGGATGACTGAGTTGAACTCGCGGAAGAGCTCGAGATTGTCCAGGTGCCCTTGATCACTTCAGAGACGGTGCAGCGAGTGGAGTGAAACTATCGTCAACTTGCTGGTGGCGTACTTTGTCACCGCGGCGACGATCGCCCTGCCGAGATGGGTTTCAAGATCCTTTTCTTTCTCAGATCGCCATTTATGGTATCGGCTCCAAGCACGATGCTCAGATAGCTATGGAGTCAACAAAAGCGAGCTGGTGGACGAAAGGCGAACAGAGTCTGAGTGGGGAGAACGAATCAGGCGCCCGAGCAGGTTGAACATTTGAACAGCAATGATTTTGGAAGTTACGCCCCCACCCCCTGACTACCTACCTACCTGGGTACCTAGGTACGTTACGTACGTAGGTGTGGAAGTTCCAAGTACTTGCTTGTTGGCGGACTATTTAAGCACTTGTTTGACATGGGTTTTACCTACCTACCTACCTACCTAGGTAGGTAGCTAGGTAGGTAGGTACTTGTGTACAAGGGCATCGGCCCACTCAATTCAGTGCCCAGGTCCGGCTGGCCACAGCGTTCATTAGAGGCGCTCTTCGACCCGAAACATCTAACATGCCTTCGACATGGTCATTTTGATATCGTACGAACCGAGATCAAGGGATTCTCTCTGGTCGATATTGTCATAATCCGAGGCACGCTTGAGTCCTTGATAGTCCTCATCAGAGCCTGCTCCTAGCTCAGCCGCAGATCGAATGAGGAAACCGAGCCACATGGCACTGCAGGCTTTCAACCTCACGTCTGCAGCCTCGTCGGACTGATCTAGTATGGCTGGGCCCATCTTCAATCGCGTAGACAAACTCGATGGGTCAGCTCACTTCAGCCATGGCGACATCCAGCCTAAGCCAAGAGCTATGTGAGTCAGCAGTGAGCAACCAGGCCTCACACAGTTGCGGGTAGATGAAAGCTCGAGGCAGAAACACTTTTCTATCATTCAGGTTCTGCAGGGTTTCAATCTTTGGGCATATGCGAAGCATTGATCGGCCCTTGATCCCACCCCTCCCTTGACCTCAAGAAGTTCTCCACCCGGTCTTCCCGCGTGAGCAGCGCTTTCTCCTTCTTCCGCCTCCACATGTCCTCGCTTATGTGGGAGTCCTTCTTCTCCTGCATCTCCACAAGGTACATGCCATGGGAGCCGGCCCTCGTGGCCTGGCCCCAGCCGCCGATCAGCACAAACACGCATATCGACATCACAAAGAGCCCGTTGCTCATATAGCGCGGCTCGGACCTGCCGGCGCCGCCGTCGCGCCGGCTGTTGTTCTCCCAGTGCCAGCGCTCCCAGTCCTCCCAGGTGGCGTTGTGCGCGGCGGTGCCGGACTGCGAGCGCCAGGCCCGGTCGGCCTCGCGGAATGCGCTGTTGGACATGTCGGACGTGCCGCCCCAGCCTGCGCCGTAGAGGTCGTAGGCACGCCGCCTCGTGGGGTCGGAGAGGATGTCGTTGGCGGCGATGACAAGGCGGTAGCGTTCTAGTTTCAACTTTTGCGTGTGCAGGTCGGAGGTGTGGGCGTGGCGGTCTGGATGGTAGAGCTTGACGAGTTGATTGAATGTCTTCTTGCTATAAGGGCTGGACTTGGCCTGATCAAAGATCTCGTACGGGGTTGGGTGCTTCGACGTCGGCCACGTCGGAGCAGCCGGTTCGTCTCGGACGGTGGCGTATGGACGTGATGAAAGCCATTGGTTCGGTGGCGCCAGTCTCCTTCTCGTCTTGCGTAGTTGTCGAAGCGGCGCCGTGGACGTCGATGTTGATGTTGATGTCGACGTCGAAGGGGGACTAATCGATGACGTTATAGATGCGGATGTGGGGAGAGAGAGCACCGAGGAGAGACTGCCGCTGGAGCACAGCGCGATCGTGGGCTTTTTCAGGGGCATGATGGGCATGAGGCACGAGGATGAGGCAGCCGAGTAGAGAGCATCGTGACTGCTCCCTGCTATTTGAGAGCGCGAATGATCAAGAGCAGGCTTGAGGAAGGGGAGGTAGTGTAGACCTTACCCGCGCAGCTTGCGCAAGTAAACTGCGGTCCTCGGCGACCATTGCGGGCTGCAGCAGTCAACGTCGGAGATAGTCTGCTGGTGACCATGACCAGCCGGCCGATCTCACGCCAGGTTCCAGGTGGACCGAGCGGCATCACGGCCCGTCATTGGTCCGGTCCAAGCTTGGCCTGCCCCGCGTCCTTCAATGCTGCTGATCCCCTGCACTCTGCACCTTTTCTTGGAGATGTTTGCAGCCGGTCGATGGTCACGTGCTGTGTCTTAATTAATATAATCTGCAATGACAGCGATGGACGAATTGACATGCCAAAAGGTCTAGACGAACAATGCAGCAGGGGATCGAATAGAAAAATGAATCGGCGTCTGTATTGTCAATAGTAGACAAGAGTAGAAGGTGAGGGGCTCAGGACGCATCCACCAGATGGGGTGGGCACATGGGTACAACGGTACGTAGCGGGATCATTCAGCCAATCGCCAGCTACTGTGAGTCAAGGACCCCCTGTCTCAGCATCTGAGCCTGCTGGTGAAGCCTGCAGCTGGCGTTGAGCCGCTAGAGGCCTGGCAAAACCCGCCTGCTTGTCAAACCTTCAACGTCTGCCTCGTCTCAACTACCTCCAATCCTCCTCCCACCACCACCACAAACACAATCACTGCACATTCTTCCTCCCCCACAAGCTGCAAAGGGACAAAATCACACTACCACCTCCACCAGCACCATCAATACTGCTACCAGAGACCTCTTCCAGCCTGTTGAGCTGACCCTGCATCCTTCTTGCGCGCCCACGCCTATCCATTTTCACTCCCAAACGGAGCTCTCAATCGCAACTCGACCTTTCACCTGCCCCTCGACGACGACAGCGACCTCGACGAAAGACACTACCCACTCCACCTTGGCCATCTGTGCACCTCTTGAACATCATCCACACAGCCACCAGCTTTCTGTCCCACAATTCTCACACCCCGACCTTCGTAAGGCGACGTGGCGCAACCTCCCCCTGCCAGCCACCCTATTCACTCCGTACTTCCTCCCCTTGTCGGCGAACGAGCCAGTCCATTGCGACTACGACCTGATCACGTCAAATCTACACATACCTCACTCATTGCGCATACCATCTTCCATCTTGGTCCCTAACCAAGATGTCCGAACAATCAAACGTCGTCGACCTGTTGACCGAACAGCTGCGCGCGAGCAATGTACAGGATGGGGCTCCCTCAGCCGACTGGAAGCAGAAGCTCAACCTTCCAGCAAAGGACAACAGACAACAGACAGAGGTGTGTCTAACCAGCGCCGTCGCGAGATAAACTGTATTCGTATGCGTGCACTCTGTTGAGCATGCAGCTAACGAAGCGGCTCTTATGCAGGATGTTACCAATACCAAAGGTTTCGATTTCGAGGATTTCAAGCTTTCACGCGACTTGATGATGGGCATATTTGAAGCAGGTTTCGACAAGCCTTCACCAATCCAAGAAGAGAGTATCCCCGTCGCCCTTCAAGGACGCGATATACTAGCCCGAGCAAAAAACGGAACAGGAAAGACCGCTGCCTTCATCATCCCATGCCTTCAGAGAGTAAAGCCTCAAGTCTCTCGCATCCAATGCCTCATCCTTGTCCCCACCCGAGAGCTCGCCCTGCAAACATCACACGTGTGCAAGACTCTTGGCAAACATCTGAACATCAACGTAATGGTCACAACCGGTGGTACCGGCCTGCGAGATGACATCCTCCGTCTCAGCGAGCCCGTCCACGTCCTTGTCGGCACCCCTGGCCGAGTAGCAGATCTTGCAAGACAGAACGTTGCCGACCTGAGTGAGTGCCCCATGCTTGTTATGGACGAAGCAGACAAGTTGCTCTCGGTCGAGTTCCTTCAGTCTATCGAGGAGATCCTGGGACGTCATCCCAAAGACCGCCAGCTCATGCTGTTCTCCGCCACCTTTCCCATATCCGTCAAAGACTTCTCAGACAAGCACATGAACCTCCCTTACGAGATCAACCTCATGGATGAGCTTACGCTTCGCGGCATCACCCAATATTACGCCTTTATCGAGGAAAAGCAGAAGGTGCACTGCTTGAACACGCTTTTCTCCAAATTGCAGATCAACCAATCCATCATCTTCTGCAACTCAACAAACCGTGTCGAGTTGCTTGCAAAGAAGATCACCGAGCTCGGCTACTCCTGCTTCTACAGCCACGCCAAGATGCCTCAAGCTGCTCGAAACCGAGTCTTCCACGACTTCCGTAACGGTGTCTGCCGCAACCTAGTGTGCTCCGACTTGCTCACCCGTGGAATTGACATCCAGGCTGTCAACGTCGTCATCAACTTCGATTTCCCGAAGAACGCCGAGACCTACCTTCACCGTATTGGTCGGTCCGGCAGGTATGGCCATCTTGGCTTGGCTATAAACCTGATCAACTGGGAGGACCGTTTCAACCTCTACAACATCGAGCAGGACCTGGGCATTGACATCCAACCCATTCCTGCGACAATCGACAAGAGCCTTTACGTCTACGACAACCCCGAATCCATCCCTCGTCCGATGAAGCCAGCTCAACAACAGCTGCCGGCTCAACAAGCCCAGCCCTCATCTTACCAAAACCAGCCCCCGGCTCAACCCCAGTCCCAGCCTCAGCCACAGGCGCCAGGCCAGAATGACTACCGCCAGAATGGGCAGCACCGCCCGTACCAAGGAAACCGCCCAAGGGGCGGCGGCTCAGGAGGTCGAGGTCGTGGCGGCTACCAAGGCCAGGGCCGGGGATTCCAAGGTTACGGCGGCCAGCGTGGTGGTCGTGGTCAAGGACCCCCGGCCCCTGCACCACAGGCATAATTCATCACCATGTGTGTCTGTCTGCTGGACGCGGATATTGCTGTTTCATTTTGTCGCAAATTCCTCTTTGGGATTTTGGAATTATTTTCTCTTCGACTTCCTGCTCTTTGGTTCTTACAGTCAGATGATATCCTAGACCGGATCGCGCTTTGAAGGGACCCTTTTGCCCTGCTAATTTCTCACTCTCCGCTGTTCACCCTTGAAAACCACTCCTCGCGCTCGGCGGCGGCACCACCAGCAACGCTTCTCTTATGATACCAGCACACCTCGGACCGCTGGGGCCGGCCTTTGATATTTGGACAGCATTTGTGATGCAAGAAAGGACACAGGGGCAGGCCGCGGTGTCTAAACTTCGTGGTAATGGCAATGGGTCCCCACAAAATGAGGGGGTTGGTCCTAGATCTCTGATTTTTATGCTTCTTTACGCTTCTTTACGATGGCGAATTTGGCGTTTTGCGAAAAAATTGGCATCATATATAACGGTGTCCGGAGTACCACCGCGGTGAGACGGATGGAACCGGTTATGGAGTTGGATGGCTTTCCACTCACTGCAGGCTTGCATGGGCAAGGATGGATGCAAAAGGGGGCCGGATTTCTTCGGCTCAATGTGCCACTTAGAGGGTGGCATCGGGACGATATTCTGTAACCACGGATGCATGTTTACGTTCCATCATCATGCGAGAGGAAGGGAGAGGGGTAGTGCAGCATGTGGGGCTGTACGGACGTGATTTCCACGACTTGAACGGAACGAACTCATGACAGGGTGGGCGAGCGATGATAGGGAACGGTGGCGGCGGAATCCGAGAGCTCGGCCTCGGCGCAAGGACAAGATGGGCTCCTGCCTGGCCTGCGACTGAGTCTTCGCAGCGGATGCGGGTGCTCAGCTGCGACAATGACACCAGTGGACCAATGCGGTCTGCAGACACAACACGAGCCCTCTATGCTTGCTGTATAAGCAAGCTTCTGCGAAGGCATACATCTCTACTACGACACGACAACTTTGGAGCTCATGGTGCCCTTCTCACCCACCTCGAGCATGACACGACAACTCACTCTTCGGCGGCTCAACTTTGTGCGCAAACAATCGATTAGCAAGGGCAATATTCTCCAACCCTATCACCTCATGGTCCATTCTCACTCCGGCCTGGGTGTCCATTGCTTATATTCTCGGCTTGTTGGGCAAAAAGCACGTCGCGCACTCAAAACTCAAAACTCACCACATAAAAATAAGACAAAAATCACTGGAAGTGGGACAAGGGTCTTGATAGAAGGAATCATGGGAACTAGTGGGCTTTCGGCATCAGGCCGGCTGGCTGTCTTGGCTGCTTTTTATAGCGGTCCAGATCACGCATGATGCGTGTGTGTAGCTGTGGCTTGATGGGGTCTTGTTCCACCATATTGACGTTCTGTCGGACTGGCCATATAGAGATAGTGCAAATTGGAGCACTGTTTTCCCCTTCCCTTTGACCGTGCTGATTACGCTTTGTTCTCGTCTCTGTGTCCTGGATGATATATGTAATGTCAGAAGTCTGGACTTGGCGGGCGGGCATTGTAACTCGAGAAAGTTGGCACCGGATAATTCACCAAGGTGATGAGTGGTAAAAAAAAAATAGTCATTCCCAAATTCTATTCAGATTTCTTTTGTTCGGGGGGCCTGGCTTGAAAGGTTCAAGCTACTGGGGCACATTTGTATGCAGCCTCATTGTCGCGAACGCCGCGTGTGCTCTACCTCGCCCAGCTCCAAGCTACATACCCTCCTCTATCTGAAAGTATGTATTATCACGAACCCCCTTCTTATTGCCGTTTGACCCTCCAATAGTGACTATATTCCCAGCTTGAAATTTAGAGCCTGGGTGATTCGAGTCCCATGCTGACTTCCCTGACTTGCCGGGCACGCGGGACATCAAGCGTTTGAGGCCGGGCGCACGAGATACCGGAGTCTGCCATGAATTTGGGAATATATGGAAAATACAGATGAAGAAACAGCGGGTCATCTCTGCGCAGGCCCAGAATAGGAGAGGAGCGATAAAGTACATATGATTATCTGTTCCAGCAAAATTGACATTGGTGTACAGGCGGACAGATGCTGATATAGAGGCACTATCATACTAATTAGCTGATGAAGTTCTTCCACAGGCTATCTTCCAAGGTGCGAAATATGACTTAGTTATAGAAAGCCAACAGCGAAGAGCACCGAGATACCGATTCTTTTCTGCCGGTTTATATTCAACCCCCAGATTACCTTCTGTGGCAGCAACACCAGAGTCCAGTCCGTAAATCCTTGGACGCTAGCTAAGGTGAGCATAACCTTGGGGAGGCTATAACAAGACTCCGGAGTTTAAAGGTAGAACTCCCAGATGGCATTATGAGGTGTGCACTGCATGTTTAAGAGGATGATGTATGCGATGCCCCAGCTCACCTGGAGGCAGATCGGGAACGTACAACCCCACCAAAACACGCTTTTGGACAAGCCAGCGCTTGTTGACAAGACAATTTAGATTAGTAGGTGTCGGCTCAATCCCTGCAGCACCCATACCTGCTGGAATAGCAGGAGTTGAACGCAGACCTGTTGGTTCCTGATCCCGCTTGGCAAACTGTCCAGGCGAGAGGGAAATCGGGGAAGCGATCAAGCCGCTCAGACATTGTGGGCTCCACGTTTGGTTCTGAGGCTGGCTCTGGTCTGCCGGGGAGGTCGCCATTCGCGGCCCGTTCCTATATGTCAAGCGGGGCCTCCTTGGGACCCAACACCACCAATCAATGCACAGTTCAGGGGGGGGAAGATGCCAAATGTGAATGCCCGTTGGGTTGCTGCTAGTATAGGGCCCGTTTTGTGTCCAAATCCACGTGGACTAGCCGACCGGGTTCACGACCGGGTTCTCTCAATGTTGGACCACTATAATATCACCACCATGATCATCGGTGTCTCTTTGAAATTGATATCAACCCCCGTGTATTCCTTCCCAGCTCATATCTGTTGCCCGGTGTGTTTCTCCCCGGTTTTCAAACTTTTGTAACAGCGTCCGTTCGCCCTGACTTGACATGTCATCTGGTCAGTTCACACACCCATACTTTGGCTTGACTCAGGTCCTGTGCCGTTCATCTAAACATCTACAGCTCACTTTGGAGCCCCGACAACGGGGAATAGGTCTCCTCCGAGGGCTAACCTTAGGCAGCTGCAGGCGCGCCTGCCTGTCCCATCGATCGCCCCCGGAACCGTAGATCATGCGTCCATATCTGGAGATAAGGCTGCAGCGCAAGCATGCAAGGTGTTGCAGACGTTGAATAAGGCCCTGGCAGCCTACGACGCCGAGGAGCTGGCTAGCTGCTTTTTCCCCGTTTAGGCGTATTGGAAGGGTCAGCTGAGCCTGACATGCCACCTGCGCACCATCACGGGCCCTCCATCAATTGCTGCTGGGCTCATAGAAACGTCGGGGCTGAGGGGGCTGGCTGGGGAGGTTACACTTTCCAATGCTCAGTTCACGCCCGCAGCCCCGACGCTGCAGCTCATCGAAAGCAATCTTAACTTTCGAACGAACTCTCCCCAGGCCACTTGCAGTGGTCGGATGTTGAATGGAAAATCTGGATCCTGAGCACCAACTTGGAAAATCTGGAGGTGCAGCCTGAGGACGAGAGCCTGCTCCTGAAACCATCAGAACCATTGGGCAGCGCAAAGACACTCGAGACAGAGGTTTTTATCATTGGAGGCGGTAACGCGTAAGCCTTCCTTGCTTGACCAGAACGAAGTCTATTGCTACCCATGAACTAACATAACCAGCGCCGTCGCTCTTGCCGCAAGGCTGAAGACATTAGCAGTCAAAAGCATAATGGGCTAGCGAAATCCCAAACCTGGGGACAACTGGAACCGCCGCTACGACTGTCTGAAGTTCCACGTCCAAACTTCTTTCTGCGAGTTGCCGTACATGAGTGTGTCACATTTCTCTCCATACTTTTTGCTGCAAAAGTCCTCTTACTAATCCAGAGCCAGACTACGACAAGACACTACAAGGCTCACATCTACTCACTCGGGCTCAGCTGGGCGAACAGGTGTGGCGATACGTCGAGAAGTTCGATTTGCCAATGATCAACTCCGCCCGCACCCTATCGGCCAAATTCGATGAGTCCCATAAGCGATGGACTACTGATGTCGAAACACCTGACGGGAAGCGCACGGTGCTGAGCAAGCACCTCGTCCAGGCCACAGGCATAGGGTCGCAGATTCCAAATATTCCTTCCATCGCGGACCGCGACTTGTTCACAGGGGTCAGCATCCACTCCGCCAACTACACGAGCGCCACCAAGGACATCAAAGACAAGGGTCTCAAGTCTGTCCTGGTTGTCGGCTCGGCCAACACAGGCTTCGACGTCGCTGAGGACTGTTACGAAGCCGGCCTGCAGACAACAATGAACGCCCGGTCGCCCACTTACATAGTCCCACTGGAGTACGTCTGCCACAAGATGAGCTTGGGCGCGTACAATTCCCCCGCTGGGGCGGAGGCTGTTGATAAGATGCTCCTCGCACTACCGGTGACCGTGGGCAGCCAGCTCAACAAGGGGCTCTACGCCGCCCTGGCGTCTCAGGAGCCCGACCGCTACGCCAAGCTCGCCAAGGCCGGCTTCCCCGTGTTCGACAGCGCACACCCGGACGCGGACCTCATGTCGAACCTCGTCGAATCGGCCGGGGGCCACTACGTCGACGTGGGCACGACGAAGCTCATCGAGGACGGCAAGGTCGGCGTCAGGGCCGGGGCCGAGCCGGTGGCGTATACGGCGACGGGGGTGAGGTTCTCGGACGGGACGACCCTCGACACCGACGCCGTGATCTGGTGTACCGGGTTCGCCGACCGCGAGGCGCGCGTGCTCGCGTCGACCATCCTCCCGCCCGAGACGGCGGCGAGGCTCGATGGGACCTGGGGGGTCGATGGGGAAGGGGGAGATAAGGGGCATGTGGAAACGCCAGAGGGAGGTTGAGAATTATTGGATCATGGGCGGATACACGCAGCAGCATCGTTATCACTCGAGGACGCTGGCGTTGCAGATCAAGGCTCCTCTTGAGGGGATCTTGCCACTGGCGTATCTTGAGACTCCTTCCGCTTAGTTTTTTAATCGACATGGCCGCGCGGTGTAGGCGGGTCCGGATGGGTTGACGGCCCATGATTGTGGTAGCCCTTGGCTTGAGTTTCGCACCCTGTCCAGCACAATTATATCCCTGGGTTGAATTCTTTTGCGCGCCCTTGACGTGTCCAACAGACGTCTAGGTGGGTTGGGTGCCCGATTCTACTGTGGTCCGATGGTCAGGCTCTCTGGCGGCGATCAACCATCCCGGTTGATATGCTCCGAATCAAATCGATTACATGCGCCAAAGTGTCATGAATTACACAAAACTTCCTTTTTCTTCAACATGAGAGTGTATTGAGCGATTTCAATCAACCCCAAATTATATATTGGCACACTAGAGCTCAGATGACAATGGGTGGCGGGCCTTTTGTACAGCAAACTTCCCGGGCCTCGCCGTGTGCACCGTTCCTGGTCTGTGTGACGTATATGCAGGCTTTCGATGGTATTTTTATATTTTCACATACATTGCGGCCCGGGAAGTTAGGGTTATGTCATGCTCCCAGGGCGGGAGCCAGTCAGTTAGGATGTGTCCGGAGCCTGTAGACTAAACGCGTGTGATCTTCAAGCCAGCCTCGCCATCCAGCGGTCAGCAAGTCCTTCTCGCGCCTGATAGCCCCTTTGGCCGGCCTGTGTCCGCTTCCGCTTCCACCCTGACTTCAAAGGATGGTACTCAATCCAGTCATTTTCCCCGGTCATTTCACGGTGTGGCCCGACGCGGCTGTGATTTTGCATATTTACATAGCTACCCGCGGCTGCCCAGGCATGCGCATCGTGGGGATCTTCGCCCCATGAGATATGCAGAGCGGAAGGAATTAGCGACGCTCGTCACGCGGATGCTGCAGAAGCTTCCCCGGTTTTCATCTGCTTGCCGGCCAGCCCTTGGATGCCACGTTTGACAGAGCGCCTGTGCGAGTGATGACATGCCGGGCTCAAGGTTACAGGCGGACTAAGGACAGAGATCTGCGTCGCGGTAAGCTTTGTCTCATTCAAATTTTCCGGGGGTCGGCCGGGAGGAACATATTTCCCCATCTGGTCCTCGGTGAAGCGGCGAGTACGCATATATATGGAGGTGAGTACGTATCTATGCATGTGCGAGCGGCATGGTAATGCGCACGACAGAACAAGACGAACCGCCTGCATTCGACGGCAATGCCCTAGAACGTTCGACGAACGAACGAGCTGCGGGCCTCGTCCCGCTCCCCCCCCCCTTCGTCTTCGTGCACACCCTCTTTCTGCTGCCGTGCGACACAACCTGCTTCCACCGGGAACCGGACTCGACTTCCACGCCAGACAATCCTCGCTGTGATAGGCATTCGCTGTGATTCCCCCCTGGTCCGGATGCATTTGACTGCAGATGTCCATGCCTTGCAGCAAAAATAGGCATGTTCCGATTCCCTGGTGACCCTGTCATTTTCTCGCGGCTGCTGGTCCCCGACAGTCGCGGTGATGTCAGCCCGGCTGGCTGTGTACATGTTCCTGAGCACCCTCCCGCCGTCCCGGGGCGCCCGCGGAGGGGGGCGGGCGGGGGGAGGTGGCTCCTATGGTTCCGTATGCAGGCCCCCAAGCACACTTTTGTCCTACCGGTCGTCTCGAAAATTTGAGACTGCCTCGGTGAGTTCCTCCAAGCTGCATATCATCTTACCACTTACTCGCGTGGGAAGAAGGAAAGTTGACCGCCCTGCCAAAATTGATGTACTTTTTCACAGACTGGCACGTTGGTCGGGCGTTTTGAGGCTAGGCGGTTGTGCTGGGTGGTATGTTGAGTTGGTAAATGCATGTGAGGCATGGGCGCGGTTGAGGACTGAGACATTCTCAAATTAGGAGCTCGCGCCAGTATAAATACTGCATGTAGATATCGTAGCCAAGTCCGTCGACCTCCTGTGTGTTTAGATGCAAGCTTCTAGGCTTCATGCCATTCTCCGCCGTCTTTGTCAGGTCATGTACATACATGTCAGACCTTGGTTCTTGTCGCGTCGCCAACACTGAAGTTCTGTTCCTCTCGATCCCGTCGTGATGGCAGCCCAAAATGCATGGTCGACACGAGCCGAAGATGGGTCTGGAGAGAGGCAAGCTCTGTTTTCATGTATTTCTTGTGCATACTATTGAACCTATTCCCGACACAGACGCCATGCCAGCCCCGGCTGTAATTTCAGTGTTGATGGTGAGGCTGACCAACCAACGCATAGTCGCCCTGCTTGTGACGAAAGCCATCGCGGGCAGCAGATCCCGTCCGTCAGCCAACAGGGAGAGGAGTCACCGAGAATGCGAACAGACTCATACCATCATGACAGTGAAGCATTCACCATGCAAACCTGCACTGCAGGAGGCTATTCCTCAGAGCGTGCCGGGAAGATTACAGCGTCGCTGCAGTTGTTTGACAAACAGTTTCGCGGCGGGTCGAAGCCTTGATGACTTCAGGGGCGAGGCTATGTGATCTGGGCCGGAGGAATCTTGTTCTGTGAGGTCTATAGTGTCTTGGCTTTTTTTTTTTGGTTTCTTTTCTTTTCTTCGTATTTCATCTTGTGGCTGGTGCTGGGGCCAGTTAAAAATGGACAATCTGGAAAAGCAGGGCAGACTTATATGTTTTGTACCCTGAACTCGTCCACACGCTCCCACAATTGCTTCCAGACAAAGGCTTCACCAGCGTTGAATAATATTCGTCGTTGCGACTGTGTGCAGTCAATGTTAAACGTGCGGACTTGTCTTTTTATTGAGAACGCCTGCTGAACACTGCTACCTCTTCGACCTGGTGACATTAATATTTCCAGATATCAACCAGTTGACGACCAAGTCAACTATCCTTGCCTCGACCCAGATGTTGATCCAGCTACTTTTCCTGTTGTTGGGCTCTGGCGCCTCTCACTGCCGTGCCAGACAATTGTATACCCGGCTTGCATGTTCAATCCCTTGCATCTCGAAGATGTCTTTTCTTTTCCACACCTCCATGACTAACCACCGTCAAAGGCTCGGGCTCCTTCAACTCTCGGGGACTAGCTCTCGCGCTTGCGCAGCCGACAGCCTGTCGGACGGACGGAATCTCATGAGGCCTTTGATCACCGGCAGCAGAGGCCGGAGAGGTGGATCCAGGGGGTCTTGAACAAGATCATCAAATCCTTTCTCAAGCCACTGAGCCTCTACATTCTCGGCCGGAACCATTTTGTCAGCTCACTTTCATGACATATAGATGTACCAAGACCGAGAGTGCATGGAAACTTGCTCACCTGGATCAACATCATCGTAGGATTCTTCAGACTCCTCTTTCATCCTGAGCCATTTTTCCTTCCACTCATCTGGTAGGTCTTCCACAAAGCCAATCATCTGCGAAACGAGGGATGCATCCTCGTGAAATGACATAAAGGGTTTGTAGCCGACAACCATGTGATATATCTGAAAAATTGTTAGCAGATCAGTGGTAGAAAGGGTGAAGGATAAGACATACAACAAGCCCCGCCCTCCATAAGTCGACGCGATAGTCAAGATGGTCGGTAAAGATGGTTTCTGGAGCCTTGTAATCGATGGGTTGGGCCAGGTGTGTAGGCTCTTCCCCTACTCGGAAGGACTCACCCCAGTCCAGGAGTCGAATGTCTTCATTTCCCTCATCGAACCACTCAAACCACTCCGCCCGTCTTACGAGGTGCTTGGGAAATCTCGGCTCAACCGGCTGTCCGTCCTCCCGGATAAGCTCCTCAACGACTGGAGTCCCGATAATCCTCAAGAGTTCTTGTTCAGATGCGTGGCGGATATTAGTCGCACTGAAGGCAATATTGTGTGAGCTGATATCTAAGCGTCGTTTTAGTACTCTGGATTTTCTCTTCCTCGAACATAAGCTCTGAGCAGAGCCATTGTGGGGTTTAGATCATCTTACCGCCATGGGCAATGCCCTTCTCATGCAGGATCGCCAAAGCACCGAGTAATTGCCTTGACGCACGAAATATGACGCGAGCATCAATGCCATCATCCACAGTACGAGGCTCGCCAGCCAGAGGATTGCAGGCGTCGATAACGTTGTCGAGGCTAGGACCCAGTAACTCAAACACAAGGCATTGGTGACATCCATTGGGGCCCGTATGTTGAAAATCTTCCAATAAGCGCACAACGTATGTCTCGGCGGTATTGGGGAGATTGGACAGTTCTTGTAGTACGCCTATTTCTTTTGACGACTTTTCCTGGTCGCTCCTGGCTGCTAACATTTTGAGGGCAACCCATTCCTCACGGCTGGTTGAAGCACATGGTCAGTTGATTTCATAATGGGCATGTTGAAAGGTTCACATTGATGAGAACGGGTTTTGGGATACAAACATTTTATCTTTAGCTAACCAGACCGTCGAGAAGCCCCCCCACCCAAGCTTGTGGTGGACTTGATAACGGCCATCTTTGAAACAATCCCCGAGAGACACAGGATGGTAGCCGCCGGGCCTATAGCGTGTCAGGCCTTCCTGGTCGAAAAAAGAGTTGAGTGGCTTGTGGCCAAATGCCTCTTCGTGGTACATGCTTGGCGACTCTCGGAATGGAAAGGTAGAAGTGGCGGGTGGTAGACTCCCACAGCTCGTGCCGGGCAGAATGAATCCAGAGTGTTTGCTGGTAGAAGAGGAGGATGCGACCGTTTGGGTAGGCTGATACCGAAGTCGATAGTCACCTGGGCAAGTGTAAGTGCAAGTCAGCTGTGTGGTGTCGGCGGGAATGATGTCTTTTCAAGTCCAACTACAAGTAGGGGAGCCTGGACTCCAGGACTGATCATCAGCTGCCCCACCTATCTGCCGTCAAAGAGGACCACAACCTGGGTCAGGTCCCCACAAAGAGCACTACAGTTGCAGTGCATGGGGTCCTTTTGCATGCGCCGCAACATAAATAGAGACCGTAGTCTCTTGAAAACTACTGTTGGGGCGAACCCGATGGGTACGCGTTTCGTGTCGTGAGGCGAAGTCATGAGCCTTGTGGGCCTGGAGAGCGTAGTTGGGGGCAATCTGGTTACGTAACATACAGGAGTGAATGGTCGAGATCACGACTTGCAACAGGCACGAACAGGCCCACGAGATCATAGTGGAGCGAGCTATTATTTACATAGATGCTCGGAACCCACTTACGGTTGTCCCAACAATGGGCAGGTTGACCACGCTGTAGCCATTTGGGTCTAACAGTCTGCCTCGCGAAGGTCTGCATCCATGGATAACTGGCCATTGTGGACTCTACAGTATGCTTGCCCCAGTTCAAAATCTATATTTTGCAACAACACTTGATGGCCCACTTTCTACTGGCAAGATATCTCTCATGATCACAGTGCTTGTGGTACCAGTGCTTGTGGTACCAGTGCTTGTGGTACCAGTGCTTGTGGTACCAGAGAACCGCAAAACAAATCTCTCGCGACATTTTATCTGCCAGTACTCAGTTTCAATCTGGCGCAACCGACCTAACTCCTACAGATGATGCCCGCGCCTAATATATGGATTAGCTGTGACCGATGTTGCTAGAATAAAGCATATTCCAAAGTACTAGTAGAAAATATATATCGAATAGGCTTGCAATTTGCTTATTTATTTTTTAAATTAGCTAAAAAAAACTATTTACCTTAATTATCTACCTTTCTCTTACATTATTTTTATATATCTTAAAGCTTAAAAGAAAGTATTATTATAAGCCTAATATTAAAGATAATAGTATATATTTACTATTTTAATCTTAAGCTTAAAATATATTAAGTATAATAGCTTAAATAATAGTGCCTTTAAAAGTTATTATTAAATATATTATTTTTAAAGTATCTTATATATTTATTAATTAAAACTAGGTATAAAGGGGTTAAATAATATAAATATTAATAGTAATAATATTAGGTTTTATAATATTATATCTCTATTAAGATATATTATATTAATTATAAAAGATAAAAATTATTAAATATTTAAAGTTTAAGTGAAAATAATTATTATATATTAAAATAATTATATAAAATAATAGATATAATGAAAGTGAAATATTTATTATATATTATTAAACTAATATTAAATTTATAATTAAAGTTTAATAAAAAGTAATTTAAAGTAATTTAATTATTTTTAACTTTCTATTTATTAAACGTTAAATTATTTATCCCTTATATAAGTATTCTATATTACCTTTATACTTTTTATAAGTTATATTATAAAAAGTAATTATAAATAATTTTAATACTAGTTTTTAATTAATAGCTTCTTAAAAACGTGTTTAATTATAGTTTCCTTTTAAAATATATAGCTTCACTATAAGTGTTTACCCGTATAGTAATATAAATTAAATTAAATATAAAAGATTTAATTACTAGATAATCGCTAGCTTTAATTAGCTAAAGAAGCATTATAAAGTAAAAATAATTTTAATATATTAATAACGTTACCC
Organism: Diaporthe ilicicola; assembly: GCA_023242295.1. Lineage (NCBI taxonomy): Eukaryota > Fungi > Ascomycota > Sordariomycetes > Diaporthales > Diaporthaceae > Diaporthe > Diaporthe ilicicola. Next base: position 192,774 of record JALPVH010000037.1, on the reverse strand, counting down.
CTTTAGGTAAAAGACATAGTATATATAAGTATTTAATTATTCTTCGGTAGTTGAAAAAGATATAGCTAGATACTGCTTAGGACTTTTAAAGCTGCTAGTATAGTATAGCAGATATTTTCGGATTCTACTCACTGTGCTACACTAAAAGGAACATGCTCCAGTCTCCAGAAGGCTCTGAAGTACACAGTATATAACATCTGACAGATATAGCTAATTATAAAAGCGGAAGTGCGGACCGCATCACAGTTATTATACAAGATACGTCTTGTGAGCCTTAAATTTCTCGGCAGGCTACAGAGACGCGGATGGTGAACAGATAAGGTGCCGAGGCGCTGGTTGGCGGCGATCTCGGAGTCGCTTCGGCACGGACTGACACAAGATGCGGGCAGCTCCGTAGTCTACTATTTCCAGATCATTCTCCCACCATCGACTATAGAACCAGTCTTCCACGCAAGTGTGCCGACAGAAATACAGGGGCATCATTGATACGACCTCGCAATGGCTCTTGGACGGAAGATCCTTGTTGCAGTTGCAGCTGCCAGCCTCTTCAAGACGAGGTTCGGTGGTCACGCAGCTGCGAGTCCCCGAGTAGATGAGCAAAAGCCCATCATCGACTCAGAGTCACAGGATGGGGAGAATGACACATACTGGACGTCATCACCACTATATGAGCGGGCAAAGTCACTGATGAAGGAGAGTCCCCTCATCGACACGCACATCGATCTCCCACAGATTATAAGATCTCTTGGTGAGCAAATTCCCATATTTGCTATGTTTAGTCGACTCATAGCCCGCTAAATGGAATACACTACCAGATCGTCACCCATTGGCAATCCTTCCAGACCTCGCCACTCATACTCCTGGCCATATTGACATCCCCCGCCTCCGGGAGGGTCATCTCGGCGCAGCCTTCTGGACGGTCTGGGCCCCCTGCCCGGACTTCCTGGGCATCGACGTCGGTGCAGATTACAATATCCCCAATGACGGTCTTCGCGATGCCTTGGAGGTGCTCGATCTCATCAATCAGATGATAGCCTCGCACCCTGACCACTTCCAGTATGCTCGTTCGTCGGAAGACATCCGCGCAGCCTTCAAGTCAGGCAGAGTCGCCAGCCTCCTCGGAATGGAGGGCACACACTTCCTTGGAAATTCACTGTCGTCCGTCCGACTGTTCGCGCAAATGGGCGTCCGCTACGTCAGCCTCACGCACATGTGCCACAGTGCATTCGCTTCGTCTTCCGGGTTCGGGAAACCCATGGCTCCATCGGGTCACGAAGGCAATGGCCTCTCCGACCTGGGAAAGGAGCTCATCGCCGAGCTGAACCGCTTGGGTGTGTTGGTTGACCTCTCGCACTCGAGCGACGAGACCGCGAGACAGGCTATTTCACTGTCCAAAGCGCCGGTCGTCTGGACGCATTCTGTCTCAAGAGCTCTTCACGACCATCCGCGGAATGTGCCTGATGACGTGTTGGAGTTGATTGGCTCGGGGGAGGGCCAGAACCCCGGAGTCGTGCAGTGTGTCTTCTTTCCTGCATTCGTGGGCCCCACGGTTGAAGCCGCGAATGTCTCGAGACTCGCGGACCATATTGAGCATGTTGCTGGTATCGTAGGGAGGAAGCACGTGGGAATTGGATCCGACTTTGACGGAATGTTCGCTTCTGTCAAAGGCCTGGAGGATGCAAGCAAGTATCCGAACCTGGTGAGTCCAGAGAAGTCTTGACTCGTTCTTGTGATCATCTTCGTGGGAAATGAAAGCTGAGCAGCAACTTTTTACAGATCACCGAAATGCTGAGCCGGGAATGGTCGGATGAGGAAGTCAAGGATCTTATGGGTCGCAATCTCATGCGAGTTATGGACGAGGTGGATGCCGTTGCAGATGGTCTCAGGTCGGAAAAGGCCTCGACGGCGATCTGGGAGAAACGAACAGACCTTCCAGCTCAGTGGGGCGGTGACGACAATATGTTCTACCCATACGAGGTCCAGGATATCCAGGCCAAGATACCTCTCCACGATGAGCTGTAAAATTGCAATATTTGGTCTATGGATCTTGAAGACGAGATGAGAAGTAAGACCAAGTTTACGCACGGAAAGCGATCGCTTCGGAAAGCCACGGATGAACTTTTGCGCTTTGACTTCATCAACTGAACCCTTGGCCTCATTATCCCGTTCACGGGACGAAGAGATTGGAGAGCATTGTGAAGGCTTCTCACAAGAAATTGTTGTTGTTGGTTTAATGGAATCAATATTCATTGAGTCGCTATCACCGCTTCAAATGTGACTCGGGGACGGGTGATACGAAGAGAAGAGGACCAGAGAGGTGTTCTGGTGTGTGAATAAACGTATGAGACTATCATACGTCATGAAAAGACTGCATAATGTCTTTGTTGACCACCTGTCGTCAAGTATTAGCCTCAATTTCCAGCAGCTCCTGTATTTATTCACCAAGATGTAAACATGAACCGAGGAATGAGAGTGCAGAAGCAGCATCAGCCCTTGTCCCGAGACCGAGTTCCTGAGAATTCAACTATCCTCACATCGATCTGATCACAATTGCATGCACACGACCGACCGATACTCTGATCAACTCGAGTTGGCTTCAATCTGTTTTCCTTATAATCGACAACAGAATTTGATGTATTCGTACCTGACCACGAGGCTCTAAGTAATGCAGTTCATGACGAGTTTCGGGCGTCACTTCAGCTTCAAACATTGAAGGCATATTGTTCAAATCGGCTCAGTCTGAGTAAGCCTTCTTGAATATCTGGACAAAAGTCAATTGATGAAACGACGGGCAAGACGGCATAATGAAATGAAAGAGGTGGATTTGTAACGTCATGCAAGAGTACTATTCTTCCTGGCAAGCTCATTGAGCATCCAGGCACTGTCGATCTTGTACCAATACGATGTGCTGCGGTATGAGGTCGATGCCAGACGAGTTTGGTATTAAGTCTGAAATGCAACTCCCCACACTTCTAACACTTTGATCTCTATCAGGTCCAAGTGCCAATAATGTGCTAACACTTAGTTGGCCTTTTGAACCATGGGCGGGGTAGTGACTTTCAAACGACGTGGCCTACTGCATCATCAAGGGTTGTTGTCGAAGCGAGGCATAAACAAGCATAACACAAGGTGGCTGGTGCTGCAACATCGCTAGTTACGAAATGCTGCTTGGCAGTAGATGCTCGGTCTCGTCTATATTATGGCGAGTTTAAACAGCTCACCGCACCTTACATGACAAGGCATACAATGCCAAGCCCAAAACAACGTAGGGACAGTGCCAGCGAAAGCGAAGACGCGTCTTGTTTCAATATTAAGGAGGCCTCAAGCATTTGGGTCCAGCAGTAACACCGTCCGAGATTCGATCTGGATACTTAATGGGGTCGATTCCTCGAGTCACAACAGTCTTCTTGACGCCAGACATTGATGTAAACATAAATCGTCCTATATTCTCACCTTACATCCACAAGTATTCTCTGCCAACATCAATACCTCAGATTCAAGAAGGTTTTCTCAAAAAAATGGCAGGTCAACGCCCGCACGTCGAGATAGCAGCCGTCATTCCTGATGGGCAAGGCAAGGTGATAATTGGGAAAAGAAAGGGCAAGACTGGAGCAGGTAAGGTTGAACCGTCAACTGGTAATAGTCCTCCCTCAATCGCCAAATTTGCAACGCCACTCTATAACGGAAAGGTAAAATTCTGATTGATACTTGAACATCAGGTCTGTATGAGCTGCCAGGGGGCAACCTGGACTTTGGCGAGGACATCTTCGCGTGCGTCAAGAGAGAAGTGCTGGAAGAGACAGGCCTCAAGATTGTCCCCAAGAAGATCATTGCCTACACCAACGACATTCAGAAAGAACAGGACAAACACGAAGTGACGCTCTACGTGCTCTCAGAGCGCGAGGACGCTGCTCAACAGCCCGAGGTGTGTGAAGGACGCCGTCAGAACGTGCCGACTTGGATACAGCGCTGACAATCTAACCTGTGGCAGACCAAAGAGCCTCATAAGATTGAAGGCTGGGAGTGGAAGGCCTGGAAGGATATTGCAGCGTTGGGAGAAGCTGAACTATACCTGCCTACCTTGAACCTTGTCCGCAGCGAGCCAGACCTGGACTCGAAATTTTGAGTGACTGCACACCTGAGCAGTATCATAGCGCTTACTTGATCAATTTGATACGCGAATTCGAGAGGCCGACGTCTACATGGTATGACATGTATATTGTCCTGGATCTGTGCAACTGTGCACATGCTCATTGTTGACAACTTTCTCTTGTGCAATGACTTATCTGAATAATTGGCCAATCAAGCAGCCAATTCCCACATCAGGTATACCACATGGGGGCCATATGCAACAACCGGGATTGATATTGATAATGCATGTTCAACATCAATGGCTGGTTCATATGTTACGGAACCAATAGTTGTTCGATGTCGTGGAATGACATTGAGCACCTGCGTTTGCACGCCTGCCGATCAACATTGGAGTTTTCAGCCTTCGCCCATGTGAGTGCTTATTAACATTGCCGAACCTTACGTTTGAGTTTACAGTCGTGTCTCACCTGGGCATCCGTCATCTACCGCGCTATAAATATATGGTTCGTACCGAAGTCAAATGCAGGGGCTGGGAAGCGATCCCACATAATCTGAGTCTTGTGTGTACTTTTCTTTGTCTTGCAATTGCTGAAATGTCAATACCGTCTGTGACAATCCGACTGATAATGACCGTCTCGGGTGCATAGTAATATCTCAGTCCCCGCCCAGAGACCATCAAAATTTCTTCCCAGCACATCCTAGACACTCATTTTGAAGATCCTTCAGTAGTTACCACATGACTGACTGTATAATTACTCCAGATGTCCATCGCTCGTGTGTCGTCGACGGGGCAGTGGGGCGCTTCAATTCGAGGTTGGACTACTTGTCGTGAGAACCAGCAGAGGCCCCATAAAAAAAGTTGAAGATGAGAGTGAGCTCGAAGGTCCCTTATAAAGACCCACATGTCCTGCTTATTATATGCTGAGAATTGGTGCTCCGATATGCTATACATAGTGCCAGGGTAGGTGGTATCCAGAATCCTTCGGGGTATAAGCGATCCTTCGCAAGCCAGGGGGTGGATTCCTGCCGAGCACCTCACTGGTGGATGAGACTCCATTAGCTTACGCCGTCGAGTCTGGGTGGGTCGCACTGCATAATCAAGGCGAGAGAGACTGTCAAGTGACCAAAGAAAAGGGCCACACAATCAGTCAGGACAGACAATAGTGCTTACCGGCCTAGGCTGTATCGAGGCAGTTCCGCACCGAGAACCCTTGGGAATACAGGCTGGGGCCGGAAGACACCGCCCAAATGGATGGGTCGTACCCGTCGCACACTGCAACGCCATTTGATCGAACCGGCCTCAGCAGCGCAGGCGCCTGACGAATGCGAGGGCACGAAAAGGGCAGCAAGGGTTAGCCGCCCTACCGGTTCGTCGAGGATGGGAGGCTCCGTCCTTTTGCGGCGCCCGCCCACGTTTTGGCGCCCACGTGTTTCGCTCCCGATCTAATGGGATATGGCCCCCAACAAATCGATCCTTCGATCGTGCCACAATACTTACCCATACTGCGTGCGTCACAGACTCTCCATAAGTTAGATCCGCGTCCAGTCCTGTTCTGTGATGTCTAGAGGGCACGCACAATGGCATCGTCGGACTCTGCGACCCAGCTGTCGAAGAGTACCTTTCTGGTAACGCGAATCCCCTCTCCCGTTTCCCTCCTCCTCACCTCTTCTCACGGCAACTAACATGAAGGCTGGGAAAACCGTAGGGCATCACCTGGTTACTCTTCTCGCTGTGCGCCGTCGCCCTCGTCGCGCGGATCTACATCCGATGGACGTGTTTCCGACATCTCCTCGCCGAGGACTGGCTCATGGTGGCCGTCCTGTGTCTAATCACCTGCATCCAGAGTCTCGCGCAGCGCTTCTCATATGAGATCTACCGCCTAATGGGATGGGTTAACGACCCCAGCACGGTCAAGAACGTCTTCACGTTTCTCATCGACACCGAGGCGATGCTGAAGGCGTGCGGCTCCTGCATCATTCTGTTCATCTTTGGCTTCTACTGTATCAAGGTCAACTTCCTCCTGTTCTTCTATCGGCTGGGGAACAGGGTCGGCCGGGTCTTCTGGATCGTGTGGTGGGTCGTCTTCGCCGTCGTCGTCGCATGTGGTATAGCGAGTATCACAATGGGCGTGCCGACGTTCGAATGCCTCTTCGGCAGCATTGAGCATACCCTCACGGTCTGCGAGACCCATGCATACGAGAACAAGTTCTTTACCTACTTCAGAGTGTCAGTGGCACTTGACATCTTTACAGACGCACTGAGTGAGTTCCCCTTTCCTGTTCCCAGTCCACTTAGGTATCTGCTCGTTATTTAAGATCTGAGAATGGGATGGACACTGACCGTCATGTTCTTTTCCGCTCATCACCAGTTATTGGATTCCCAGTATGGATTCTCTGGGGCGTGCGTATAAGCTTGCGCAAGAAACTTGCTCTCGGTGCCATCTTCTCTCTGGTTGGGTTCACTATTGTTGCGACAGTGCTTCGTGGCGCTCTGTTGAGCGAGGTCTTCACCGCAACCACTACTGGAAAGACATTCAACATACCCTGGGTGTGGTTCTGGTTTCACATCGAGTTCTGCACAGGTAAGCGACAGATCAACGTATCCCTGGATAAATCACCACATTCAGATTCGAGCGTCGTATGATCATTATAACTCACGCAAGACAGCTTTCATCGTCGCGTGCCTCGTCTCCTTCCGCTCGCTCTTCGTCCACCGCGAGCAAAATTCCGCCGCAGCCCGGCGCGCGGCAGCCTTGCAACAGCGACCAAGCAACTACAACCCGTATCCCGGCAGCAGCGGCAGGACGCCGCAGGGGAGTGGCGGCGGCAGCAAGGGCAACTTGGGGCGGGGTGTGCGCGGGCGTATGAAGCTCTTCCAGGACAGCGTGCTGGACACCTGCCGAACCCTCGAGGGCGTCCTCGACGATGGAACCACGCTGGTGGAGCTCTCGCAGCGCTCGCAGCTCGGGGCCGTGGCGGAGGACCCTGCCGGGGCCGCGGAGGCGCAGCAGCAGCAGCAGCACCGCGAGCCGTCGCCTGACGAGTTTGAGGTCCAAGGGGACGAGGAAGAGGGAGCTGCGCGTGCTGCTGACCCTGCTCCCACCGCAGCCGATGCGTCGACTGTTCCTGCTGCCGAAGGCGTGCCCCGGAGATGGGGGACGGTCCGGACGGTGTCGACCACGCGGCTTTCGCTCGATTCTCTTTATCTACAGGAAACGCGATCAGTCTCACCGATGAGTACGGATTCGCCAATAGAGCAGCGGAGGAGTATTATGGGGTCAGCTCCGTCACCGTTGACGCTCAACCCGGTACACCGGGGCTGGATGCGAGACTCGCTGGACGAAGCGGAGGCAGGCTCAGAATACCCGTCGAGATGATTGATGGCATAGGAAAGGCGTCACGACATACACATGGTGGGCTTGATTTGATTAATATTATTACGGTGCTGTACATAGCTGCATAGGCAAATGCTTGCTGTACATAGAAAGCATAGCGTCGACGATTGTAATTTAATACTGGCTTCAAAAGCCATCTTTGAAATCGAAAAGTTCCAATGCTGTGTCTTTAACAGTTTCCAAGCGGAGACTTAAGCTCTATTGTCGACGGCAAATCAACCCATGCCAAAACTTGTGTACTCGACAAACCATTTTGGTGTACCCGACCGTATTCACACCAAGTGTTTGCATTTCTCATCACAAAGCGAAGAGCTCAACAACGCGCGATGTCTCACAAGAATTGGACGATGTCGCGGATGATGTAAAAAGCCGCCAGATCACCAAAGTAGGCCAATGGACACCACTGTTGACAGCCATAATTGTTTTCCAGGACTTTTATAGCATCCAATGATTTGAAATCCAGAATTAGCGAGTCTCTCGCCGCTCGAATGTCCCCATGGTGATAATGATATATATTAACGCCGATGGCGCTGCCCTATATAGCAAGGTGCGTAAAACCTTTTATAGGGTATTACGGCGGGTTTATATTAGGTTTTATAGCTATTTAGCTTATCTATAAGTTTAATTATACCTAAAGGCGCTATTTATTAAATATATTTAACCTTCGCCTTTTAAGAAAGTTATATAGTACTTTAAGGCCCTTATAGCCGGGGGATATAAATCCGAGAACTTTATATTTAATATTTAGCCGAAGCCGAGCTTAAGGGTTATAATTTAAATATAGCTATTAAGCCGCTTTTAGCTTTACTTTATAATAATAATAATAAAAAGGAAATAAAGGAAAATAGAAATATAAAAACTTAATATAAAAACTTTAACCCTAACTTTTTATTAATTAATATAAGGAAATAAATAAAGAATAAACCCTTTTTTAAAAATAGACCCTATTTTAATTATAGCTAAAGCGCTATCTTATATAAATATTCTTATAGAATTTTATAGCTATAAGGAATTATTAAAAGGCTAATAAGTTATTTAAAAGGTAGGCGAGGTAGTTAATAAATTTATATTACTTTTTAAGCCTTTTTTTTAAATAGTCTTCTAGCTAGGGCTAATTTTTAAATAAAATAAGGGCCTACCGGCACCTTATTAAATATTTAAGTAATTTTCTTTTTTTATAAAAATAATAAAGATTTATATTATTATAATTAAACTTTTTATAATATTATAAAAAGTTATTATATATTATTTAAATAATTAGTAGCTAATAAAACGCTTTTTTTAATAAAGTAAGCTTTATTAAATACTTATATAAATAGCTTAAATATTAATTTTAATATTATTATAATAGCTATTTATAAATATACTTTTATATATTATAGCGGAAGGATTATAATTACTTTTAAGCTTAAGCTTATAAGCTTATAAAGATAAGCCTATTTTAAAGGTTAAAGGTAGCTTTTATACCTGCCTTTATTAAATTATTTATTTTATTATTACCGGTAATATTATAATATTTAAATATTTATTTTATCCGGATATTATATATATTTATAGCTTTATAAAAAAGTAAAAATATTTATTATAAAATATTTAAAGCTTTACTTTTAAAATATTAAATTATAGCTATATTATTTAAATATATTTAAATTTATTTATAATTTTATTTAAGTGGTATTTCTATAATATACTATAAGGCTTTATAAGCTTTAATAGTTTTAATATTAAATATTATTATATAATTAAAAATAGCGGTATATCTATTATTTATTTTCTTTCCGCTTTAATAAATAATATAGCTATATTCTAAACTATTTTTTATTTTAAAGCTATTTAAAAAGGCTATAATATTATATAAGGGTAAATTTTTCTATTATTATTAAAAAATAATAGCAGCTATTTTTTTTAATATCTACTTAATAAAATTAATATTTAACCTTAAGATATATTATAGCCCGGCTAAAACTAATTAATTTAATTTATTATTAAAGATATTATCTAGGCTTTATAGCTATATATATTATTAAATAAGCCTTAATATATTTATTTTAATAGTTAAAAGATAGCTTATATTAAAGTTTACTACCTTAATTACTATATATAACTAGGCCTTTTTAAAGGCTATTTTTACTATTAAAAGGCTTACTTTTTAATAAAAAAGGCTATTTAATATAATATATTAAACTAATAGCATTACCCTTATTGCTATATTAAATACCTTTTATATCTTATTAATATATTATTTAATATATACCTTAATTAAGGTTATATTTAACTATATCTTATTAATAAAGGGTTTATACCGCCTTTTATATTAAGCTTTATTACTATATAAAGCTAAAAAGTAAATATATATTATTATTACTTAATAGATAGATTTCGGTTTAAGCCTTTTAATAATATTATTAAGTTTTTAAAGGTATTAAATAATCTTTATAGCTATCTTATACCTTTCTACTATATATTACTAAAATATAAATTTCTAATTAAATTAAACTTTTAGCTAATAAAGGCTTAAATAGCTTATATTTTTATAAATACCTTTTTATTATTAGCTTTAAATAAAACCGGCTAAATAATAAAGTTATTTAAGATAATAAATAGGTTTTTATTCCTATACCCCTATATAATATATAATAGCTTATATTTTTTTAAAACGAAAAATACTTTATTTTTTATACCTTATATTTTAATATTCTTTATATCCGCCTTTAAGGCGGCAGAAAATTTATTAAGGTTTCTACTTATATAGTAAAGGTATAAGTTATCGGTATATTTAAATTAAAAATACCGATTTTTAATAAATAGTTTTATAAGGTATAATAAATATAGAATTAAAGATAATAATAAGCTTTATAAGGTATTATATCCTATTGTCTTAAGCTAAATAATTACTTTTTTAAGTTATACCCTTATTTATTATCTAATAAAAAAGAATTATATTAATAATAAAACTATAAAGCTTTATCCCTAATACTATATCTTAAATAATAACTAATTAACTAATAAAATATTAAAGATACTCTATATATCTATAAAAGCTATTAAGATTATTAGTTTATAGTTAAGTATAAGCTTTATATTATATATAAATAAGGCTATAAGGTTTATTACTAAATATTTTATAAAGGCCCTAGCCTATTATAGGCTAAGTATACCGGCTTTAAATAACTTTTATATAATTTATTATATAAATATATATTTAAAGCCTTTTTTTAAATAGAAAAGCAGGGCTATTAATCTTTAAAATTAAAAGCTTAAAAGGTTTTTCTTTTTAATTTTAAATATAAAGGATATCTTTATTATTTTTTATAATATAGAAAAGTAAAATAATTAAAGGTATTTTTTAATTAAAAAATAATATTATATTTTAATTTTATCTTAAATATACTTTAATATATATATTATAATCCGGTTAATCCTAAAAGTAATACTTAAAACGCTTATAATACTTTACTTAAGCTTTTTTATAAATATTATAGTTTTCCATAATAATTATAGGTTTACTTTAATAAGGTTTTAATTTTTTATTATATTAGTAGAAAGGTTATTATTAATATTAAACTACTTATTAATAACCTTTTATAATATTTCCGCCTTTTTTATCGGGTTTTCTATAAAAGTATTTTAATACTTAATTAGTAGCGGTTTTAAGCGTATATTCTACTTATATTATATTATAACTTTTTAAAACTTAATAAGAATAATAGCCCTATTAATAATCCTTTTTTAATAATTTCGTTTTACTTTATAAATAATATTTTTAAGGGATTTATATATATTTTAAATATTTTTCTTTAAGATATCCAGGTTTATAATTAAACGCTTTTATTTAATATAGGTTTTTATATACTTTTTAAATTATTATTATATTAAATTTATATATTTCTATATAGGTTTACTTATAGTTTTCTCTGCTATTTATTAAACCTTTTAAAATTTAATAATAATATTATTAATTTCCTTTAAGCTTATATTAAATAGATTAGGAAATATTTTAACCGATAAGGTAATAAGTTTTTTAAAGAACTTTTTTTCTTTAAAGCTTATAATATATTATATTAGCTTTAAGGTTTTAACCTCTTTAATAGGGAGAGTAGTATATAGGGTATAATAATTTAACCTATATCTTAAATTTTAGCAGATATATATATTAGTTATTAAGATATTAGAAAAGGTTAGGTTTAAAATATAACCCGCTTTATAAATAGGTTTTTCTAATTTACTAATAAAGTTTATTTTCGTTTTAAAAGATTAGCTTATTAAATATAATTCCCTATCTCTATTAGCCTTTATTTATAGCTTAAAAGTTTTATCTTTTATATTAAAGTTCCCGCCTATAATATATTTATATAGGGGGTTTAAGAATATAATATAATTTAAAACCTTAAATATTTTCGGCTTTTAATAATAATTAAATAATATAAAGCTATTAATATTTAATTAAAGAAGGTTTTATAATATTATAAGGTATCTTTATATTACTATTAGGGTTACTTTTTTTTATATATATATTATAACTTTCGATTATTTATCTATATTAGTTTATAAGTTTAAAAAAGTATAAAATTTATAAGCTAAATAATTTTATATTAATATTAGAAATAAGGTTTAAGGCTTTTAAACCTATATTATATTTATCTTTTCTTTATAATATATCTAAAATAGTATAATATATAAGGTTAGCCCCTTTTCTATATTTACTTAAGTAATATTAAGCTTAGTTTTCCGGATTTAATATTATCCCTTAATATAGTAATTTCTAATTTTTTAAGGAAAGGATATTAAAATAGCACCTTTTTTAAGTTTATAGCTATAAATATATTATTAAATAATTACTTAATATTATATATGCTTAAGGCTTATTATTATTTAACTAAATAGGTTAAAGTATAGTTTATTTTTATAGGTTTTGCTTTTAGCTTAAGCAGGTTATTATTATTTATTATAGCTACTTATAGCTATTTAAAGGATAATAAGGTATAGGTAAATAAGAAGCCGCTTAATATAATAGCTTTTATATACTTTCTGCTTAGCTTATTACTTTTTATAATAAGTTTTATATTTATAATAATTAAGTTAGCCTTTAATACGCTTAACGTTATAAGGGTAATATCGGTATTAATATTCCGATATAGCTTAATACTAGCTTTTTAGATTTTCTTTAATTATTTAGTAAATAGGTATATAAGCTTACCCTTTTTCCGGTAAAAAGCTGCTAAATAATTTCTATATTTTACCGGCTATAGCCTATAATAATTAGTATAATATATATTTTTTATATAGGGCTTAAAGGGGTAATTTATTATATAGTTAAAGTAATAGCTATATCGCTTTATTTACTAATAGCTACCCTTAAGGTAATAGCTTTAATAGCCCGGGTTATATAATATAATCCGAGGCTTTTTATATAGTAAAACTATTATTTAGCTATATTTAAATAGCTGAAACCTTTTTTTTATTAATTTTATAAAGAAAACTAACTATATATATAACCTTATTTAAATATTAAGTTTATAGTATAAAGCTTTATAATCGATTAGTTTAACTTTTATTTATAAGAAAACCTTTTTATTAATAAGCTTAATAGCTTTAATTTATTTAGCTTATTTAATTTTAAAGGCCTAAAGTATATTTTAAATTATATAAATATACTACTTTTTTAATAATACGATTTTTATAATATTTATTAGCTATTCTATCTTTTTTTTTATATTCTTTAAAACTAGCTTATCCTTAATAAACTTATTAGTAGGGTATAATATATATTTTATAATAGTTTTTTATATATTTAAAAGGTTAAATATAAAAAGCTTAAAAGCTTTATAAAACTTATATTATAGTTAATAAAGATTAATTTATAATACGTTTTTAATTAATATAAGAAATATTTATATATTTTTCTAATGATTAGTTAAGATAATATTTATAATAGCCTTAGCATTAAGGTATATATTAATATTTTTCCTTAAGGTTTATTCCGGAATATATTTAAATATAATTTTTATTTAAAAAGATAGTTTATTAAAAGCTTTTTTAAATATAAAGGTATATTTAATAAGTATATTCGGAAGGCTATTTAAGTTTAAAGATATAATTATAATATATTAAAAGTATATTAATAAAAGTTATAAATATAATGCTATAATATTATCTATATTTATAAAAACAGCTATATTTAAATATTAAAATATTATTCTAACTATTTTATAAGTATATACCCGCTATTTATATTATTTATTACTAATATAGCTTATAATAAAGCTATTTAATATAATACTTAGCTTAGCTAATATATCTTTTTAAATATTAAACTTTTATATAAGGCTATTAAAGTATTTGCTTAAGTAGGCTTAAGCTATATTTATCTATTATATAACGCCTTTTTTTATAATATCGAGGTATAGCGATAATATTATAACGATTTATATATACTTTATATATTACTATAAATTACTAGAAGAAAAGTGTTTAGCTTTATAAGTAAATTAAGCTATATCCTTAAACTTTTACTATAGATATATTAATATATATTATATTGCTATCTCTGCCTAACCTAAGGGTTAAGGTAATATAATTAATTTCTATAGAAAAGTTTAGGGTAAGTTTACTTAATCTTTTAACCGAGAAAAGTTTAGGGTAAGTTAACTTATAATAAAGTTATTAACTATTATAGTTTATTAAAAAGGCGAGATTAATAATAGTTAATATAGTATTTTCTAACTTTTAAAGTATTATTAATAAAAGTGGTAAAATGTATATAAATCTACTAATAATAGCAGGTTTTAATGCGAAGAATGCGGGGGAAGGTGAATGTCCCCGTGGTGCACACCTAAAAAGGGAACTAATAAGGTACAGTACAGACATTGATAGCAGCATGCCGGTTCTTACCGCGATTTCCTTTGGATATTTGCCTCAGTGACACCCCGTGGAACCTTTCATACGCCCGTCATGGCGGTAGCATGGGAACGACTCATCCGATCGATTCGTGGCCGAATACGGCCGCACGCTCCGCGGCGAGCCTGTCCTCCCAAGCCCGGACTCTGACCTAGGATCAGCGACAGAGACCACACGACACCAAGCCAAAGCCATCAAGGGTGACGATATCTACGACACCTCAGGCAAGACCGTGGTGACCGACGAGGTCGTCATAGGAAAGCACCTCCTCGGCCCGCTGGCCCAGGGTGACGTGCCCACCTTACGGTGCGTAGGTCTCAACTACGCCAAGCACATCCGCGAGGCCGGCAGGAAGCCACCGCCGATACCCTGCTCGACCACGGGGCCAGCGTGGCCACCCCCAAGATCGCCCAGGACGACGAGGCGGACTACGAAGGAGAGCTCTGCTTCGTCATTGGCAGGGACGCCAAGGAAGTGTCCAGGGAAGACTCGCTGTCTTATGTCGCGGCTTACACTTGTGGCAACGATGTCTCCTCCACGAAGCTGCAGCGGGACCCTGCATTTCCTGGTGTGATAACGCAGTGGGGGTTCTCCAAGGGCTTTGACACCTTTGCCCTGTTAGACCCGTGTCTTGTGAGATCCAACCTTTACCGTTGTCAATGGGCGAAGGAGTCTGTCGGTGATCTACTTGTCGACTGTGCCTATTTGGTGTCGTACTTTTCAAGCGGGACTACTTTGCAGAAGGGCTCTGTTATAATGACAGGGACTCCCGGTGGTAAGTACAACCAGGATAGCCAATGAAAGGTATTACACCTGGGCAGTATTGATCAAGTGATGAGCAGGTGTCGGCGTGGGCATGAGTCCTCCGCAATAGCTGAAGCCGGGGGATAGCGTCGAAGTGAACATCTCCAAGATTGGGACACAATATGCTTGAGATTTGGGAAATACCAGTGTAATTATTCAACAGCTTCCTTGGAGATGTCTTCATCATAGGTATCAGCGGCCACAGCTTGTTTGTTCGAAGTCCCTGCCAAGTTGCGACTCAATATGTAAAACACAAGACAGAGCAAAATTGTGTTTCCACCCTCCCGAACTCAAATAACTGAGCCACCTCATATGCTGACCAGGAAAGCTGCCTTTGCGGGCACGTGAGGTATCCCCCGATTCCCGTGGCTCCCCATTAGTGTTACATCATTTCTTGGACCAAACTCTTGTCTTCACCTTAATTTAAAGGTCATGTGAGATCTAGAAGATACTTCTACCCGGCCGGGGAGTTAGGATGACGTCGTGCATGGAAGCAACCAAAGTAAGTGTATGTAAATGCAGCTGCCAACACAGTGCCAGGTGAGATCGGCAGGCCCTTACAAATCATGAACACCAGCTTGGAGAACACTACTAGTGTATCCTCCTCGGTATTCCGAAGCGGTGATTCCAAGACAAATTACCCGGCTAAGATATCACCTTGTGAGCTTTGGGCAGCCACGAAAGATGCCAATATCGACAAACCAAATACCAACGCTCATGTCCAATTATATCCGCCTAGGGAGCCGCAGGAGTCGTCGTCCGCCCCGGCCATGCCTTTGTCGTCCGAGAGCGAGACCCGGATGGAGCCAGCCATGACCTGAAAAAGGTGTGTTTCGCGGACCTAAGAGTTTCTTGGACTGAAGCATATGTGCAAATGGCACACATACACAAACACACTTGTGGAACCGCTAGATCTGATGGGAATATCAGATAGAAGTTGGAGGAAAATTGGGTGTGTGAAATCTGTTCGGACACTCGAGCTTGATCTCCCCGCTGTGCGCGTGTTTCGCCAGTCCCATCGCCTCTCGTATGGTGTGTTAGTGCGACTGGGAATGCCTTTCCTGAGTCCGGGCTGCGAATATAGCCATTAATATAACTTACGTGTCAGTAGGTAATAATGTATGTTGAGCTTGATTTTAAACAATAATCTCGGTTCATGTTATTAAAGCTGAATTTCCTCCGTGTCACTTTAACGGGACCAGTTCAAAACATTTGAAGGCTCGTTGACACTTGTGAAGTGATCAATTCAAGCACTTGACTATACAGCCTCCACATCATACAAATATGGCAACAACAACAACAGCAACAGAGGTCTCAACCAAAGACACAACTAAAGACGCAACCAAAGCCCTCCTAGACCGCGCGGCCCAAGGGCAAACAAAGCCCCTATGGCTCCAGATGGCCCGCCTGAACCCGCCGCAGCCGGGCCCGCGGTACCCTCCCGCACGTGTGGCAATACCCGCAGATCCGGCCCAGCCTGTTGGGGGCGGGCGAGCTGGTGTGCGCGGAGCAGGCGGGGCGGCGCGTGCTGATGCTGGCGAGCCCGGGGCGCGAGCCGCCCTTCACGACCGACACGCTATACGGCGGGCTGCGGCTGGTCGTGGCGGGCGAGACGGCGCGGGCGCACCGGCACACGGCGTTTGCTATGCGCTTCGTCATCGAGGACGGCAGAGGTGACGATGGTTGTGGGAGCGGCGGCGGCGGCGGCGGCTTCACGGCCGTGCATGGCGGGCGCATCGCCATGCGCGGCGGGGACGTCATCGTTCACGCCGCGCTGGAACTGGCACGACCACGTTAAAGACGGCGGAGGGGCCCATCGTGTGGCTCGACCGGCTTGACCATTGTGCCCTGCCTCCAGCACTTCCCCGTGCACTTTGTCGAGCACTTTGCCCCGCCGCGGTACCCGGCCGAGGACGTTGTTGACTCGGATGCCACGCCGCTCGTGTTCCCCTGGGCGGGGCATGAAGGCGAGGCTTGATGAGGCACCGGGCGACTGGGCTGAATTGCGGTACCATAGGTAAGGCGGATGGGTCGGAAGGTAAGTCGGCGTGGTGGGCCCCTCTGTGTGCGTCTCGTGAATCCGATCGATGTGCTCACATCTTGTGTCCTTGACAGTGAGCAAGACCCTGGGTGGGGCTGCAACTCGTGTTGATGCAAGGAAGGAGACCCCTGTGGTTCAAGAGACTGCATCGTCCGTCTATCATGTGGTTCAAGGATCGGGACACACCACTGGCACCATCGGCGGCAAGAGGTTTGCCTGGGAGCAGAGTGACACGTTCTGCATCCCCCATTGGTACCCGTACCAGCATTTCGCGAGTGACAACAAGGGTGGGGCGCCAGTATATCTGTACAGATTTGATGACAAGCCTATGCTCAGCTCCCTTGGGTTTTATAGCACGGCCGAAATGGACATTGAGTCGCTCGTGTCGGCCTGAGGTGGAGACAAGAAGTCATTTGATGTCTGGACTGAAGTGCGTCGTTTTGAAATGCGTGTAGGCTGCGCATTGCCGTTGCTGTATCCAGCGCACGATCTATAGTGTATGGTTTATCGTTTGCAAGTGCAGAATCGACCACTGATGCGACCCTCGGCATGTATCCCCAAGTCTTTGTTGTATTCACTCCAGCCAAGTCTAGCTCTGCAGCTGCACCAATCTCTGGTAGTGCTGCGCTGCCAGCCCCAGTCTCTTGGAAGGCACGAAAGAGATGACCGTCGCAAGGTTGATCGGCATTTTCGTCTAAACGTAGCAAATCAAATCACAGCCATCAATCCCCAATCTCTTACCATCGTCAACCCTTAGACACAGCCATCCCGTCCACCAGCGCCTTGAGCCCCGTCGCAGCAGCCAGCCCGACCAGCATTAGCGCGCATGCCGCCACGTCCTTCTGCACGCGATACCGCCCGTCCCACGAGGTGACGACGACCGCGGTGAGGTACTGCGTGAGGACGAAGAGCGACCACCTGACCACGTGGTTCAGGGCGCCGTCGCCGCCAAAGTCCCGGAAGGGCGAATAGTGCAGCAGGTAGTAGACAGGGATGGCGCCATAGAGGGCGAAGTGGAAGGCCAGGAACGGGCCGGCGCAGAACTTGGAGAAGAAGTCCTCGTTGAAGATGGGGTGCCGTGGGTTTTTAGCCATTTGTGTTGCTGGTCTTGCTGCTGCTGCTGCTGCTGCTGCTACTGGAGTTGATGCTGCTGAAGCTGTTGGTGATGACGTCGTCGTCCTCTCTGCCGAGGTGTTGGCTCCGAATGACACGGGAGACCGCCGCGATGTTGTGGTGGCGGCGGAGAACGTGTCGACTGCCAGCGCTATGGGCGCGGGAATCAGTGGGAAGCCCGTGTCACTTCGAGATGCCATAGTTTCGCGAGAGTGCAGGTCATGCCAATGTTTGTAGTGGCTGATGGCGGTTGAAGCAGCAATCTAGTCGTGCATTGACAGGAAACAAATTGTGTCTCCTGCGAGTTGACAGGAGGCAGAATCCAACTTGAGAGTCAGCTAAGCGTGAGCGGTGACGATGACGAGAGCCTGAGGTTGAAGCAGGGTAAAGGCGAGGAGGATAGAGGGGGAGGGGCCCCCCTTTCCACAAGCCCAAAGTATAGAAAAAATCCGGGGTACAGATTGGTTTGGTCACCCAAAGAAAGGCCTGGGTCTGACCGTCTGCGGGATGGAAGGGATGGGGGGGCGACTTTTTGATGGCCCGTGTCACCGTACTGGGCGTATTCCGGCGTATTCAGTGCCCAGTCAGCGTTGCTCAGCCAAGCCCTTCGCAGGAGCACGTTGTGAGGCGCAATTTCCTGCAGGGGTAGGAAGGGGACCTGGGCTGAGGGAAAGCAAGACCTCGTCCCAGGTGTGCCAGTGTAACATGCGCCGAATGGCATTTCTCCGATAGGGTGACGGGCAGGTCTGTGCCCACGGCCTGGGAGAATCCAGAAACTAAAACGGTGCCCGTAAGGGAACTCTTTTCAAGCGCTGCAAGAAGGGACCTCGGTCTGGCTGTCTGTCTGTTCATTTGTCTGCCACGTCTGTGCCCGCACGGCTGTTGCCGTTCTGCATGCAGCATTTCTCCGTTGCCGTCGGATTAGATCATAGAAGACTGTGTATATAAAGTCTCTCTCTCTCTCTGTGTGTGTGTGTCTTCAGGAGCTGTTCTTGCCGAGTCCGAGTCCTGTCTCCCTTCTCTCTCCTTTTTTTGTCGCCCCATTGTGCGGGTCATACCCACGGCGCTTTCTCCTTGGGAGGCGTCGCTGGCGTGTCGAGGTAGCCGCAAACGGACTCCTGTCTTTCTCAAGCGAAGTGAGCCCCCCCCCCGGCTCCTTGGCGCGGTCCAGACCGCCACACTTTAAAACCCCTTCTTTCGCGCGCGCGCCCGCGCAGCGTTTACTTCGCTTCTTTATACTCTTAAAATATTAAACCCTCCGCTACCTAAGCGCGCCCGCGCAGCTTTTTCGCGCCCTTTTCGCACCTAGTACGCACCTTATATTTCTTGCCTCTCTTAAGAGTATTTATACTATTACTATAACCAGAAAGGGGCTAGAGAACGCTATACCGTATATACGCGTTTAAAAGCTTACGAGCGCTATAGAAATACTAATTAAGTAGGAAGCTAAGGAGGATAAGGACGAGGATAAGGACGAAGAAGAAGGGTAGGCGCAGTGTGGGCGCGCGCGTGAAAAAACGGTATCGTTTTGGTGTGGCGGTCGGGACCGCGCCAAGGAGCCGGGGGGGGGGCTCACTTCGCTTGAGAAAGACAGTCGTTTCCTTCTAGACAGCCGCTGACCTCATCTTGGCGCCAAGGTATTCAGGTAGTCGCGATCCAGTCTGGCAGTCTGGCTGGCTGCCGGGCTCCAATATAATCCCAGAAAGTACTGCGGTACTTTGAGCCTTAACCTGGTTGGTAGTAGCGGGGACTCGCTCGAAACATGCAGGCGATAACAAATGTCGTGCTTGTTGATAAATAAGGGCGTGCCGGCCCGCGGCGTGGGTCAGGGACCTCGGAAGAGGAGATGGAGTGGCCCCAGGGGTGGGTGGACCCTGATCCCTGGGCGGTGCCATCTGCCAGTCTGACGGATTAGAATTCGTGCACTGTTATTTAAGTACGAGTGATCTTAGTATTTAAGTATTCTAGCCTCTCTTACTATGATCACACCTATTAGAATTAAAAATGTATATCATAGGTAGAACAGTTGATTCATTTCAGATTTAGTGATAAAAAAATATAGCACATTCACTATGGCTATTGAACAATTGATGGTTGAAGGGTGAGGGTTTTGGCGAGGAATCACCTGTGCTTGCCGAATTCCTATTCCGTCAGACTCAGGCTGTCTGTGAACTTGTGGATGATGGCGGGACTCCAAGTCCTCGAGCACGATAGGTGATAGCTTGGGAGCGATAGGAACCTTGGAAGGGAGAGGGCAGGTTGCTTGCTTTCACTATACCAACCCAAATTATCTGGTTGTCCAGTGTAGGCGGGTAAGACCCATACTTTCAGACTTGGATCTTCGCAAACGGGGTCTACCTTGAACATGTCTTGGTCCATCAAAGCCGAATTGGCTGGCTCTGCGAGGGCGCGACCAACTAGAGTGTCGGCTCAAAGTCTCCCGAAGCATTGTCGTTGGGCGTGATCGGCAATAGGCAGGACACCCTGCCTTCGAGCGAACTCGAGTGCATTCCAAGAGATGATGTCACCCAGGATCTGGCGCACATCACCTATGTCGATGCAGCCAGAGTTGGCCCACCCAGCTCTTTACTTCTGCCCACCCAGTACAAGGTTTTCTATATAATATACTATTGCAGCTAAAGTACCTTTTTCCTCTCTAAAACTCTATATACTTTTAAAATACTTTAATTATAGCTAGCGCCTTTTGCGCCCTTTAGCTTTCTATATATCCTTTAACCTTTTATATATTAAAAAGCTTTTTATATACCTTTTAACTTTTTATACCCTTTAACTTTTCATATACTATTTAGCTTTTTAATATTTAAAAGGTCTTTTAATATAAAAATAGCCTTTCAACTTATAAAAAGTTAAAGGGTATATAAAAAGTTTAAAGATATTAAAAGTTATTATAAAGTACCCCTTTTTTTAAAAAAAAAAGTTTAAAAAAATTAAAATATAACGTTTTAATTTAACTTATTATATAAAAAAGGTACCTTTAAGGAGGTAAAAGGTTTATAGGGTAGGTAAAAGGTTTATAGAAAATAGAGTTAACTTTTGGCCCACCTAATATATTAGGAGGGAGGAAGGAAAGAGCTGGGTGGGCCAACCGAAATGCTGGGTGGGCCATCTCTGGCTGATGTCGAGGTGGTCAGATGTCACTCCACCAATGGGCTGGCATGGATCGCATCTTGACCATTCCTCCCACCGAGGCGGGCCCCCGTCGTCTCCTCGGGGGGGCGCCAGCCAGAAGGTCGAGCCCTACGGCCATTCTGTCAGAGACTAATAGACATTGCTACGCGGTGGCCGTGTATGTTCTTAAACCGGGCGCTCGCGCGGTATACACCCAAGCCCCAAAGGTCCTCCTCATATTGTCTGCCGTCTTTCGAATTAAGGGTTTCAAGGCGTGCCACATGGTGAAAGCACAGCGGCCCACTAGGACGAACGACAAGGCCTGTACGTCTTATCAACCCGTGATGCATGTCTAGTTCGAAATCGGCCGATTTCGAAATCGGCCGATTATCGTAGCCACTACAGATGGGTCGGCGTTCGTCCGGTCGCTGTGCATCAACCCGTACATCTAACTCCTTCGGGATCGGCCCGCCGCCGCCGTTCGCATCGTGGTTGGTTTATCGTATGTTCTCGAATTTTTGCGGCCGGGAGCGGCCTTCTCTGTTTTATGTCTCGCTGTCTGACCCGAGCTATGTCGGCGACCGGGAGCGCGTCAGTCGCCTTGGCAGCATCCTTTGAATCCCACCACGTGTGGAGCACCAACAACCACCCAAGCAGAAGCTTGTACTTTTTGCTGCAATGGCATGTCTGATCTTGACAAGCCTTTCGTTGGTGCATTGTTGATCGAATCAACATCGGCCAACACAGTGGGGACTTAGGCCGGCACCGACAGATGCGCAAGACATGAGGGATCCTATAAGCCCAAAAAGTGGGTGGCTAGGGGGCGAGGGGTGAGAAGCCATGTTGACTGCCAGCTCTCGGAGTCCGGTGTACGTCTTTCTTGGGAGGATCTGCCCGTTGGTGTGCCCGTTCCTGAAAGAGAATGTGCGGTTGCCGAACCGTGTAGTTTTTTGGTCGCCTGGTGTATTTCTTGTCATCTTTCGAAGCTGCGGTCCATCTAGCTGCATTGGCGCGCGAATCCCAACTCTATCTATCAAATCGTCCGCGTCGATGGATGGCATTTGGGCTATATACAGCATGCCCGTGGTCAAGGAAACCTTACAGTTGTTAGCCAGACCCGTGCCAAACAATCAGTCAATCAAACACAGCTATTCCAAAACATTTTGAAGCTTGCAGAACGTACTACAAGGCATACCTAGAGATCACGCCTACCCGCGGTGCCTACGCGACGCCCACCCAGCTCCTTGCCCGGAATCGGGCGCGAGAAGGAGCCCGACAATGGCATGCCAGTTTTGGTGGAGCTGCCCCACGCGAATACCTCTTTGCTGGCCCCCTTTGCTACTGGGTTGCTGACGAGTCTTCGACGTGCCAGCTCTCCCGGTCCAGCCAAGACCGTGGCTTGGCCCGAAGGAAGCAGAATGGCATGCGGGAAGTTGACTCGGTCTTGGGCGTAACCGGGCGTGCTCGAGATGCGGCCGGGCTGCGACAGATCGGTGACCGGCGACAAGCGCCAACTGAGTGGAAAGAGCTCGCTGAGGAGCTGGGCTGTAATCCCTTGGATCGTTGTGGGTAGGTAGTTAGCAACATTCGAGAGTGAGTTTGTCGTGAATAATTCATATTTCCCAACTGGGTATGCACTACAGCTCTGTTCCCGAGGGTCTCTATTCTGACACGTCAGCCAGTGTGTCCTCAAGCTATGCTTTGTGGCCTCCATCCCAGCTATTCGTCCTTCGCCCCAACTCGACAATAATAATACCATCCCCCACCATGGTGTTAAGTCTCCTGCACTATATGTCCCATGTGACAGGCATCGTTGATGTCAAAGTCCCCCAACCGCTGGCTTCTTCTCAAGCACAATCCCCTAGGCGAAAAAAATAAATAAACGTGGCTTGGTTGCGTGAGAGACCCCTTCTCATGGGCGACTTTCTGCACAGGCGCATAGTATCAACGACCTCATCATCGCCACCCACTCAGACCTTGTCCGCAGAAATCTGACTTGGGCTCGAGGATAGGACACCCAACAGCAGATGCCGCGGGGCTGCTGTGAGCTGTCTCTACACATCTATCTTGGGGGTTACTGGATTCGAAACACCGGCCATGGTGCCCGACTGCTATAAATCCGCCTCAGCAGCCATGTGGATTCTTTGAATCAGTGCCGTAGGTCAAGTGGCATTAGTGGAAGTGGCGGCCAATAACCAAGCTCGAGAATTATCTAGTTATGTACGTATCAAGCCTTCTCTGCACCACGATGGACAATGCCTATACGCTAACTCACAACAGGCGCATACTGCTTCTAGAAAATCCAAACATGGTCTAGACCTCGGGAACGCATCCGGTGTTCCCTTTTTCGGGCGTCTGATTCCTCACTGGTTATGCTACTATTGCATGCGCTAGGCTCTCCCTAGGGTAGTATCTGTCGGCGAGCACAACATTAAGCTGATTAACTGCCAATAATGAATACCAGATTACCTCCCGACCCATATGAACCCAGATCAGGGTTCCATAACTCGCGGTTTGCCCCTTCCCTCCCATCGAGTCAGGTGTTGCCGCTACTGCAGAGAGGCACATGCAAGCACCTGGCTGCAACGTTGATACAGTGGCGTAGGGTCGAAGAATACGACAGTCTTACTGTACAATGATGAGAGCTAGGCTGTGCGGAGATGGTGGGCGAAAGATCAACAGTGTATAAGAGTGCGATTTCATCTTTGGTGTTTAGGTGCGATACAATTCACCACTGATCCCTAGGAAAACACTATTTCCCGGATAGGGGTTCTTTTCCACAATAATTACCACGCCGGCACGATGCGCCTACAGACAAGCCGGATCGCAACCGCCCTGGCGATCCGCGCCTCACTCGCGGCACTCTACTACCCGAACCCCCAGGTCGCGTTCCTCGAGCACATCCTCGTCGACAACTGGGGCGCCTACGCCTCCAACTTCTCGTCCGCCATCACGCCCTGCAGCAACTACGTGACCGAGGTGGGCGATCCGGCGGTCAACAGCGGGCGCACGACGGCGGCGCAGTGGATGCGCGTTGCCTTCCACGACTTTGTCACGGCGGACGTAGGGGCGGGGACGGGCGGCGTCGACGCGAGCATCGGGTTCGAGACGGAGAGGGGCGAGAACTCGGGCAGCGCCTTCAACGACAGCTTCACGTTCTGGGCCCCGTTTGTGAATGATGCCGTGTCTAGTAAGCTTATGGCCGTGTGGCTTTGCTGTCGGACGACTAAACATATGCCTCGCTCGGTCCATATATATATATATATATATTATGTACATGTATATGATACGTATGTATCATGTTGGCTGACCTTTGTTTCCCAGTGGCGGATCTCGTTGCAATCGGCACCGTCATGTCTATGGGCCTATGTGGAGGACCCAAAGTCCCCTACCGGCCGGGAAGAATCGATGCGTTGCGAGCAGACCCCACAGTAGGTGTGCCGGCTCCTGAGACAAACCTCGAGGAGACATTGGCCTTCTTCGAAAGAGCTGGGTTCAATCAAGCCGATTCCATCGGGCTGACGGCGTGTGGCCACACAATGGGGTCCGTTCACCATGTAAGTCATCTTCTTTAAGCAGCTACTCCTTTAGGCTGAGGGATGACTGTCAAAGTGTGTCACCCAACCACGTTGCAAATTGAGATTCTTTCCCCCCTCCCTCCCTAATTTTACTCTAATGCGCAGGGCGGATTCCCCGACGTCGTCCCTGAGTCTGCCGTCAACCCAAACAACACCAACGGCGGGCTCAACTTCGACACCACGCGCGCGGCGTTCGACCCAAAGGTCGTCCACGAGTACGTCGACTGGACCGGCAACAGAGGCGGGCCGCTCGTCACGACCGACAATGCCACGACGCGCTCAGACCTGCGGCTGTACGGAAGCGACGGGAACACCACGATGCAGTCGCTGTACGGCATGGGCGACGATGGCTTTGCCGGCGCCTGTGCCGACATCATGGGCCGGATGATAGACACGGTGCCGGCGGGTGTCGAGCTGGACGCGCCCATCTCGCCCATGCAGCTCAAGCCGGTCAACGTGACGTTCGATCTCGACGGCCAGGGTCGCCTGGAGATATCGGGTAGCATCCGCGTGCGTTCTCGAGCCCGCCCGGGGGGTCTGGCATCATTCGGAGTAGTGCACTGACAAAGGGAGGGGGGGCTCTGTAGGCCCTCGGCTCAGCAGGCGACGCCACAGCACCGCCCATCTCGGCTTCCCTGGTAGCCAACGACACCGACTGCGGGGTCTCGACCCTGGAGCCCGAGCCCGAGACGGGGAGATCTGTGTACGGAAACACGACCTATTACCCGTTCTCGTTCCCGGTGGTCCGAGGAGGAGGCGAGACTTGTGCCGCGCTCAAGATCGGACGGGCCGGCGGGGCGCCGCCCGAGTACTTCCCGCTGCAGAGCGACATCTTCGTCGTGCCCAGCAGGACGGCCGTCGAGGGGGAAAGGGTACACGTCACCGTGGCCGCCAGGCTGGGGCAGGTTTCCTCCCCCGTCGAGGTGGTCATATCTGCACCCTTGAGGCAGCAGGGGACACTGGCGCCCAGAATCACGAGGCACAGCATGAGACTAGCCGACGCGGGGACAGCAGAGGCCGGCCCGGGCTACCAGCTCTGGGAAGGCTCGATGGAGCTGGGCGCGCCCGCAGCGGGCGCGGTGGGGGTGAGCGCCGGCGGCGGCGGCGGCGTGGCTCGCGACGTCTTGTATCTGGGCGCCGGGGCTGCGGGGTGGTAGTTCAACAGCCACCTCCGAGTGCCCGTGGGCCCGGCTGACATCTTGAACAAACATGGCTGACTACCTAGGTTAGTCTCCCTAACTTTTCTCCAAACATATCCCAACCAGCTTAGCCAGGTGGCCCAGCTTTGATCGACCCACGCCTCACGCGAGTTGAGTGACGTTCAGTGTATGAATCACCTTGGCCACCCTCTCCTTCCAAATCGACCAGGTTTACGCGACCTCCACCATGAGCCAGTATTCGCTTACCGCTACAGGGGTCACGGACTAGACACGTGCGGGCGGAGTAGGAGGCCTGCCCAGTGGTTACTGGCATCCATCTCAGCAGCCTCTGGCCAGCCTCTGGCCCAACAACTGGCTGCCCGTCGCCCTGTTGCCAGATTCTCTCCGCTCCCCGGCTTGATTTGTTGAATTCGTCATTTTAAACGCAGTAACACACTTCTTTGAATTCTCCCGTTAATGTTGGCAGTGTATGACTCATGCGTTACACAAATTGTTGAGTAGACTATTGCGTCTTCTGGCATGGTCTTTATTTAACCCCCCTGGGGAGTTGGCGGGCATATAAAGGGTCTGGTCCCCGAGACCAACTCGGCTGTCAAACATCTGACTCAAGGATTCTCGTCACCGTGCGTCTTGAGTAACACTCGTAATGTTCATTGGGCGGGTATATATTAACTAGTCTGCTGATATGCCAGGTTCCAAAATGTCAAATTTATTATTAGCTGCGCCTATGTGATAATCTTTCGTCGCGCCGACAAAACTCTGCCAAGTCAGCGAAAGTCGATCACTTCGCCATGCTCACAGACGATCTTGCCAAATCTTCAAGGTTCTATCTTCAAAAGGAGCTGGATCTGGAGAAGAGCGCCGACTACTTCAGTCCAAATCTGTCTGTGGAACCAACCTCCCATTACCGAGCACGCAGAAACCGTGTGGGATCTTGTTGTGGGCGGGCCGCTCCCACTCGACGAATTTGAGACCGAGGGCCCTAAGTGCAGCCCGTGGCACGGAACTGCTCGGCATGGCTTCCCCCATCGAGTTGCCCTCCTGATCGAGCAACGGGATCTCTGGTCGCCAGGACGGTGGCCACTCAATGTAGCTCGGTGCCTGCGTATAGTGCGAGATCAAGTTTTCTGGCTGATTCCGCCATCGCAGCCATCTTTCAAGCCTCTCTCGGTAGTAGGTCACGTCCTTGTCGAGACTTACGTCAGGATGTTTGACCCATTCCTTCTCCTGGATTGTTGAAATATCCGCGCCCATGAGGACCTGTTCTGCAAGCTGTGTGTCCTGGGTAATGACCTCGTACACAGTGGCTATCACGCCCGTGAGATCGAGTTTGAAGCTGCCAGAATTTCTGAATAGCCACTGGTCTTCGATCACGCCCTCCCAGCCAAGTCTCCCAGCACAGCTAAAGTCGAAAAGCTGCAGTGTGTCTGTAACAGGGTTGATCAAGAGGTTGCGAGGGGCTAGGTCCTGGTGGACAATGCCAAACTTCAAGTTTAGATCATCAATAACCCCGATAAGTTGCTCAAGGTATTTGAGTTTAAATTGTCGCGAGGGGTTATCCTGTATAGTCATCCCTGGAACAAAGACTGATGTAAAGCCAACCACAACTTCGATAAGGCCGTGGCCGGGGACTTCTTCATGATCTGTGACCATGTGGTCTATTGGCACGATATTTGGATGTCCACTGAGCCTTAGCCAGCAATTAAGCTCGTGCCAGTTCCGTAGTGCCTGGTTGTGGTGGAATTGATATTTGAACACAGCCCTAGAACCCGGCTGGGTCCTATAGGTGACCAGATCCACACACTGGGACAGCCTATCGACCTCGACGAGGTCTGCCCTTGATGTACATCGACTTCGGTGCTTCTCTGGGATCATATCGATAGGGCAATAAAGCGGTGTCATAGCGGAGTCGTGTCTCGTGTCGGATGAGGTCGAAATGAAATCACCCTCAATTGACAAATTCACAACGCGAACATCGGTGTCAAGCTGATCGACCAACCTAGCCAACGTTTGGATGACACGTTCCTCTACTTCTTCGCCACCGTCAGACATATCAACCTCCTCAGGGACACTCGTCGATATGTACCGTCGCTGATCCCAGTCGATGGTGTGCCACGTCGTGGGGCCTCCGGGGAAGCTGTCGCTGTTGTAGGCGTTGAAGCGCCGATTCGGCTGGCAGTGATCGAAGAAGCCCATGATACAAGTAAAGTTTCCCAATAGAAGAGTATACTTGAAATTTGGTCAAGCGATGAAGTGAGAACGTTTGAACACTTGGAGGCTGAGCTGGAGACCTCGGTTCACGTCACAAGACGCTGTTTGAGACAGATCCAGCCCCAAATTTGAGTTTTAGAACTAGGAAGAGGGGAAAGAATCGAGCTTTCGACTTTAATGGCGGTGTTGACAAAGCGAATAGATGCTTCGAGCAGGATTGGGTTGGGGTGGGTTGGTTCGGTTCGCAGCTGAGCTGGGCAATTGGTTCTTTCTATTTTAATTGCCGCGGCAGAAATCATTACATAATCAAACGTTACTCCCCCTCTTTGCGGCGCAGCCCCGATTGACCTAACCACTCTGATCGATGGCGAACAGAGCCAATCCAGGACATAGCAATCAGATCTTGTTGATTTGCAGATATGTGTGGCCGAAGGTCTCACAGCCGATGTCGCTAAGTTTGTTGTATTGGCCTCAGCGGCAGTGTCGCTTCTGCGTGCTAACAAGGTGAATTATATGCCAACATGACCTCGGGACGTTTCAACTGCGGCCGCATTCCCACGAACAAGACAGATCTCCCGAGAAAAAACGTTGTCTCCTTGGCTATGTATATTTGGAGAGTCGCTGAGATTTCCACTCAATCTTGACTTGCATCACAGAATACCCTAGTATTAGATTCGTTGAACATCGTCTTCTTATTGTTCCTTTTCATCTTGCCCTTCTAAACAAGCTCTTATCTCCTCCTTCTTTCTTTTAAATGTATATTAAATTCGCGAAATCTTCTAGAATCAGGCCCGGGCGGCCATGAAAACACACCCTCTCTGTGGTCCAGCCAGAGTGATGCTCGAGCCTGTGAACGCGATTGGTTGTGCTTATGATTGAACAGGGCTTCTGATTTTGCCCAAAATACTCCCTGGTCATAATATATTAAGCTTAAGTCATGGTACAAATCTCGAATTCCAAGGCTCAACATAGCATGAAGTCACTTTGACGACAAGAAGAGAAGGTGGCTTCCGCGACAATAGTGATGTGAATATAGTGTCGGCGATTTATGCGTGCTTGTCTAGCTAACTTATTGATTATGCAACAACAAAGTTCCCGATGCAAGTGATGGGCGGGCGAGTCTAGCGCGCAGTCGAAGACGACATTGTTCGATGTATGTGCATTGGTCTGAATGATACTGTTTCAATTGTGTCACAGAGCACACTCCAATTTCTTCCAGATCGTAGAGCCCGTTCGACTTAGCGACTATCCGGAAGATTCTAGCGCAGTCCTGCTCTTTTTCCGTGATGCGTCTCGCATTGGCTACCTACTCTTCTAATATTATAATAGACAAGCAGAACGAAATGGCTTACCAATCATTCAGAAGAAGCATATATCTGATACTCGTTTTGCTCCCGATTTTCAAAACTCAGTGGCCATGGGCTTTTGCCTCATGTCTCTAGCTTTGGTTATCAGCATATGTGGGCTACACAGCGTAACTAGGAGTTGGACCTTCTTGCTTAAATGGCTTGTCCGGATCCCTGCGTCAGTCCATCTCGTTGACTTGAATATAAGCAATGCAACCGGCTCTGCCTATGTCTGATATATACAGCCTCTCACACTGCATTGGCGTTTATCTGGCGCTTCTACTGCGACCTCGGATGATTCATTGGTTTACTGTCTGCCAAAATTGTACAATGCAAGTACAGTGTCACCCTATCATGCCCGGTGACCACACGATGAAGGCAGGAGTCGATAGAGCCCATAAACATTCTGGGTGTCATGGGAGCTCTACATTGCCAGCAGAAAAGACTCATGTCATTCCCCCCCCCCCGGAGATCAGTGCTAACCCACGTGGTCTTCATCGAAAAATATGGGCTGTTAAGAATATCCTGGAGTAAAAATACATCGAGGAGTCGCCTTCTGTGCCCAGGACCTGTAGCTTTGTACAAAGCGCTGTTAACGCTAATGGCGCTACTATGAATACACGACTATAGTAAGTATATTACCGTCTGATGATCCATACTTAATCCGCAGTCAACGGGCCATTGGAAATCTCACAAAGCTGCGCAAAGATAGAATAGTCACGCAAGCCTCTGGACAGGAATCCATTAGCTATTACCTAGTGTCATAGCCGCGTCCTCGTGTTGATCATTCACACTCATGGTCCCCCCCACTGTTGAACTGGAAAGCCCTCGTCATGATGAGATTTAATCTCTCAAAAGGAAAACTGAGAACCATCGAGAGACGCGCCAAGTATCCCAGGCCTACTCCCATGAATTTGAGTAACTCGGACCTTTCCTCGGCGATCTTTAACAGACTTGCTGAACAGCAGAACGCCATAATGACCGTTCGTACAAGTCCCCTGACACAATGTCAGCTGCCAAATGTCTCTATTGCCAGAAAGTGTATCGGTAGTCTGGGGTTCGGTTTATGCATACCATTCTGAAGCAACGATTGGATCGCCAATATCACTAATCAAGCGTAATATTTCTTGCGAAGCTCTCAAAATTGAGCCCTGAATATTTTCCATCGAAACCGATTGTCCCGGCTTCGAAATTTCCTGGGCGTAAATGCACAGGAGCAACTCAAAGTACTGGACTCGCGTGCACAATTCTCTCAGCGGCCCTTCCGGCCCGCCGTCGTTTTTTACACTCATAGAAAGGTCCTTCCAAGCCTCAAGGAGGCGAAGACACTCGTCCCTGGAGTCAGGATAAGACGACTTCCTCGCCTCCCTTCCGTGCAGTTTCTGTATTGTGCTGGAACATAGCCGACCGAAAAGGCATTGGGTCACGAGGTCCTTTCCGTGTGGGTCTGAACTTGCAGTCATACTCGGAAGCGGGTGATCGATGTGATCATCTGGTAGCGTCTGTGAAGTTTGACTCAGCGTGCCGTCCACCCCAGGGCCAATGGCTTGCTGACCTACCGAGAACCCACCCATCCGCATACTGTACTGTTTCTCAATAGCGTAAAACAGCCAAAACCCTTGCTTAAGCTGTGTCTCATCTTGAGGATCACTGCAGATCGAACTGAGAGAACGCCGGCTGTTGAGCCGCAGAGCTTGTACGTGTGCTGTACAATCTACCAAGAGCCCGGGAATTTGCTCCGGCTTCCAACGCATAGCATATGCAAGCTTATCTTCTGTCAGTACCTCTAGTCTCAGGAAGGTAAAATATGGTGCCTTACTAGGGTAAGACTCGCCTAGGCATGGACGTTAGCGCTCTCTACATAGTATTCCGACCTCGGGAGATGATGTCAAGCAACCTGACCAGCCTACTTTAAAAATGATAATTGAGGACTTAGCTCGTAACACTGGGAGTGTTCCTAAAGCTTTGTCAAAATACCACTGTGCGATCGATGCCTTTCTAGACTTATTTGCGCCAAGTTGGCGCTCAAGCTTGGCGCCCGTCGCAATCGCTCCGTATATCAAAGCAACAGAAGCAGGATCGGCTGATTTGGCCACCATAACATCGTCAAAAATACGAGAAAGGGTATCTTGGTCAGTGTAATTGGCACCCCTGGTAACAAGAGTTAGCAGATGAGCAAGACTGAAAACAAATGGTAAATACTTACATGTATGGGTACCCGCTGAATGCTGTGTTCTACTTAGTCAATGGTTATGAACGATGCCTTGCTCAGAGCATCTGGGCTTACCTTTGAGATAGAATTGAAGGCGATCCAGACTAGTTTCTTGGCCAATGTCTGTGTCCAGCGTCATAGAATTGAAGAGTGGAAGATCCAGCCGCGAAAGTATGTGTACGATGATTCTTTCCATGCGTTCTGAATTCAAGTCATGCCTCGAGTTGACACTGGACATCTTGGATAATAGCTTAACTCCAGAAAAGTCCACCACGTCGAAACCTATCGGGAACGTTAGACAGGTTCAAAACATGACAAACAGCAGGCCCAGGAAACCTTACCCTGGTCTAAATGCAGTACCGCAAGCCGTGATTGCAGATCCGGAACCCCTTGCTCGTGGCCGTGATCCGGAGGTGTAGGTTCGCAAAGTCCACGCAGACCGACGTCCTCAAACCCTGTTTGAGACTGGTTGAGGAGCTCGAATACGTCGCTGCCATGGCCCAC
This sequence comes from Diaporthe ilicicola, assembly GCA_023242295.1. Classification (NCBI taxonomy): domain Eukaryota; kingdom Fungi; phylum Ascomycota; class Sordariomycetes; order Diaporthales; family Diaporthaceae; genus Diaporthe; species Diaporthe ilicicola. Next base: position 160,292 of record JALPVH010000037.1, on the reverse strand, counting down.
ATCGAGGTTTCCTCCGCCAAGGAATAGCCCATCCGACATGTTGAGATCATCAGAGCCATGAGACCAGTGAAATGGAGCGCCGAGAGCCCTGTCTCCGTCAAATACCGTAGGGGATAGCCACATTTGATCTACATTATCTTTATGCATCCCTTGGTCCCTGTTGGAGTTTGTGGGTCCCACCGGGCTTGCGACCACTGTCGAGAGTCTCTCGACAGCCGTGCTGCCAGGTGTCGAAGATTGAGCTTTGAAAGTAAGTTACCATATTCGAGTAGTCCTCAATCGCTTGGACTCACAAGGCCTCCCTCTCTTCTTCCTGGGAAGGTAACGACAGGTGGTGCCGCTGGCCTATAAGACGTCAGCTTAATGATGTCTAGTCTAGTGAGCCTTGACTTGCCTGGCACTTTTGGCACGTCGGTTCTCGTCCGTCACCTGCATAATTTCTGGTCAGTACTTATGCGACAAACCGAATGCGAGTCTTGGCCCGAGACGTACATTTCAACTTTCGAGCTTTGCATCCTTCGCAAGCGCCTGGGCGACGTTTATAGGCTCGGGTATCCATGAGTAGCACCAGATTATCAGATTTGCCTTTTGAGTCTCTAAACCTAATACTATATCGCGGTAGAAGCCGCGCATCTTGATTTTTAAGTATTTGAGCAGTGCTACAGAATCGAGCCGGCGAGTCAGAAGTAAGCGGAAGTTGTGCCACCCGTCCCGTGGGCGTAACGCCACCAACCGCCGACCGGCCTCATTGAAGGCCCGAGTGGCCGCCAAGCTTTACGGGTACGAGGATCTCTGGAGCTTTTAACTTTCGCTATATGAGTGGGGGTTTCTTGTGTGTCATGGCCCCGAATCGCAAAAGAAACCGTGCACAGGTGTGCGGGACCTTTCAACTCTTCCAGCTATTTCACCGCCGTACCTTTGGGTATGAATGCGAATTTGGATAGAATGCAGACCAGACGCCTATACTGAGGATTTAACTATAATTGGAGTCAAGCACACAATGTGGATGTAGAGTGATTGGGACCTGAGGCACTGTCTCCCACAATTCTCATTGCATGTGGCCAGTTGCCACGACAGAGGTCAACCTTCACGAGACTCAAGCTCCTGTCTGGACCAATGCTTCGAGATCGCGAGGTGAGAAGGAGGAGTGATATATTCGGAGGCCGACGCCATGAATACCGAATGTGATGCTCCACTTTGGCAAAGGAACGATTCATACACCTAACATGCCGGAAACTTGATATGAACGCTCAAAGCAATCTCATCCGGCTGCGTATGTGCCGTTAAAGTATCACCACAGTGCTCAGTGTTCGCCCAGGACCCCAGTCCCTCAGGGAGGTTCCTACCCGACATGATTGCCCGATGCATCCTCTTCCACGAAAAAACACAGTAGAGCTTACTATCCTTGCTTGTAAGCCACGCCTCGTGCGCCTTGCCTGCATGACTTGACCACTCCGACTCCGTCCGCGTCGTCGTCTTGTTCTTGTCCATGTATAAGGTCCACTCCCGAGCCCGGAACTCACTCGTTAGCTCGTGGTCCAGGCAATCCTCAGGGAGCCAGGAGAAGGTCGTGGGGTCGAACTGACAGCCCAGCCTCTTGGCATCCGCGGCGGTCTCGCCGCATCTCCTCGTCCGCGGGTCGTACCGTTCGTATGCATATGGCTCGGTGGTGCCCGTGTTGACGACGGCCAGGGAGAACACCGCGACGAAGAGGACGAGGACTCCTAGTAGCAAGCCCCATGCCAGGAATCGCATCGACTCTCCTGCCACCTTCTCTTCATAGCGCGCTTCTTCTGTGCTGGTGCGCAAGGGCGCATAGTTGGGCCGTTGCGAGTGAGGCGGCGACCTCCGACGGGCTTTGGTCTTGAGAAAGTCGAACATGGATATTTGATTATCCGCCTCTTGTGCTGGTCGTCGATTTTGGCACAGTGGTAGCTACTGTTGCAAGATAGTAGGTGTGTGTAGACAAAACCGTTTGAGACACGGTACGGTGGAACCTTGTAAAGACGCGATTGTACTAGGTTGAACGCCAACAGTCACGAAACACCCCCTCATCGCAACATTGCCGCCGAGTCAAACAGATATAGAGTGGGTTTTAAGAAACGAGTGCTCCGACCGTTGACACTACATAGTAATCTGCATGGCGCACCTCAGCGGGGGCCCAAACTTTAATACCCCCAACAGATGTGCGGTCAGGAGACCTTGACTCAAAGAAGCCCTCATCTAAGGTCTTGGATCCTTGAGAGAGGTGGAAACACCTATCCGAATAAGCGGTCATTCGGAGTCGTGATCGGTAAATTTGTAAAATCTCTGCTGAGCGGTTGCAGTCACGACACTGTTCAATTGGAAAATGAGGAGGTATGCCAGCAAAGTCGCAATAGCAGGGCGATGGCTTTGGTAGAACCATAGTACAGAAAGTCGTTGCCTTGGAAGACTGATCAGACTTACCGAAGAGATGCCGAAAGCTGGACCAGAGAACTTTAAGTTTTATCACACCCCGTACAATACTTCAATCAACAGGTTTCTTGATGTTCTATTACCGAGAGTGACATGGGGCTGCTGGGAAAATTGCCGATAGCTCGGATCTCTGAGTAAGTACTAAGGTGGATTGTACGGCTGCATTATCTGCATTGGCCCAATTGGCGTCTCTACGGGCTGCTGTGTCTACCACTTGGAAATATTTCCTCGTGATCGATTGGAAACTAGTCAGGTCATTTTGTACTAAACTCGTGCCGCGATGGATCGGACATCACAGGCCTTGAAACAATATTGAGAGATCTCTGCACCGCAGTCAGGACACCGCCGCAAGCAGAGCGACACATTTCATATTCCTCGAAAGGCCCATTTGTTGTTTGCGCCCTCAACTCAGCCCCATTTTTATTTTTGCTTTTACTTCAAGAACGCTGGAACCATGGCAGAGGAAGCAAGACTACTCCTCTCCGAAGAACGTCCATCCGATGACGGCTCTCACTTCCAGGAACTCCCTGAGAAAGGGGCCTACGAAGGGTCCCCGCCTCCAGCAGCACCTCACATGCGGAAACGCGGCAGAAGTGTCCCCTTTTGCGCGCTTGTGCTGGCGATGCTCGTCCTGCTGCCGTGCCTCGTCGGAGGGGCGTACTACCTCGGGGCGAAAAACTCTTACAGGCCCCTACCGGAGCCGAAAAATCTGGGATCGTGCGGAGCGTCGCCGGCGGAGGCACGCAAGAAGGGGTGCGTCTTCGACTTCATAATCGGGGCCTGGGTTCATCCTGAGTGCCTGGACCAGGAGATATACGACAGATACATCGCGGAATTCAAGACGCTGAACGTGACGCTCTTCTCCGGGCCGAACGAGACGGTCCCCGTCGGGATCGACTACGCGCTGGAGGGCGACTGGGACTTGATCTGGGGCGTGGGCAACTACCACTATCTGCACTGCTCGTACGTGATGGAGAAGAACTGGAAGGCATTGCTGCACGAGCTGAAGGCAGTTCCGAGTAACTGCATCGAGGACGAGCACATGTGGCACTGTCTCAAGATGAACGGGAATCCGGATCCTGAGAGCATCACCTCTACGCAAAGGAATCAGATATTCGAGCGCGCACCGATTGTGGATTGTCTTATTTTTCCCTAACGTAGGCATAGCAACAGTCGTGGAATTATAATATAACAACTGTTTAGAGCTGGAGAGGGGCTCGACAGTGTCCGCCAGCTGTTTTGAAAAGACTAGGAGTTTAGGAACTCTGTGCATAGATTCATTAAACTGGGATGCACCGCATGACTCTCCGCGGGACACCAAAAAAAAAGAAAACGGAGATTTGTATAGAAAAAATCGGAGGGTATATAGATACCCCCCGCTGCGTAGCCTCCATTACCACCAAACTTAATTTAATTACCCCCCCCCCTATTATTACCACCTTAAAGAATTAATTACTAGTCGGAATTAATTAATTTAACCTTAATCCCCATCTTAAGTCGCTTAGATTTCGTTCTCTTAGTGCTGTAGCGATAGTAGAGGTACTAGATTACTCTGGTCTTAAGGCGTAATATATATGGTAAACCACTAAATGGCCACTATAGATTTAAGCAATTAGGTGCCTTGGCGAGTATAGCGATAGTATAGTATAATTGTAGCGAAAAGGATATTCGGGTATAATAGCTATAGAGTTAATATAATGGTGTATATATTAAATTGGGTGATGGGCGTTATTTGTGTACTGTAGAGCTTTGGTGCACTGGGGCCCATATGTATCTGTGTACCTTCCGATTTCTTCTGTACGAATCTCTGTTTTTAAAAAAAAAGTGTCGGCCGATTTGAAGTCTCTGACAAGTGCATGTCATTCTCCAGTTTTTCCCCACAGCTTTGCGTTGCCACTGCAGTGAAGAATTACCGAAGTACCTATTACCGAAGCCCAGAGTCAAAATCCAGCAGGGTGATTGATCGAACGCATGCTTGAACAGTGTCACCAAGATAGAAGCAAAGAGAAAGGGGGAAGTATGTTCGCATGTTCAAACTGTCATATATAGCCACTTTAAGTACCTAGGTAGAGATTTACATTCTTCGTTGTTTGTGGATTCCTTGGCAATTCCTTTCCACGTAGGTAAAGGTATCTGGCAGATTCGTCCTTCCTGTAATATTTGCACCAATCCCAGGAGGAGGCTCCGCATCGGCAATTAGTTTCCCAAATTTGTCTTTGCAAAAGTTCATTAGTTATTGACCCTCATTGATTCTGCCCAGTCGGTGTCGAGTGCAGAGCACATTATCATTCTGATCGGAGCTGTAGTCTTGAGGCAAAATCATCACGGTCATCGCTCTGCTGAAGATGAAAGTCATCAAGATCCAGCCAGGAGGATTGGCTGCCGTTGTCGAAGCGCCAATACCACGGCTGCGCCCTGACTGCGTCATGGTCAAAATCGTCACAGTGTCTCTGAACCCAGTGGACTGGAAAACCATCAGCTTCGTGCCCGGAACCGAAGGCTGCACCGCCGGATCTGACTTCGCAGGCATTGTGCGTAAGGTCGGGTCAAAGGTGATCAATCTCAAGGTCGGCGATCGGGTCGCCGGATGGGCACACGGCGGTAACATCGGCAGTCCTGAGGACGGCTCCTTTGCCGATTATGTGGTGGCCAAGGAAGCCATCATGCTCAAAATACCTGCAGGCGTGAGCTTTGAGGAGGCGGCAACCCTGGGCGTCGGGATATCAACAGTCGGCCTGGGCTTGTTCCGACGACTTGGGCTTCCGCTGCCGACCCAGCCGGTGAGCAGGAGCAAGCCACTGCTAGTATACGGCGGCAGTACGGCGACGGGGACCCTGGCTATACAGTTTGCCAAACTGTGCGACTCCCCTTGAAGAGCCGCCCTTGCTTGTGAACACGTATGCTGAAGACGGTTGTTTCTAGGTCCGGCCTCGAGGTTATTACGACATGCTCCTCTCACAACTTCGCCATGGTCAGAGATCTGGGCGCTGACGCAGTATTCGACTACAAGAGCCCTAGCGTTGGTTCCGACATCCGAGAGCTCACCCGGAACGGACTTTACCACGCCTTTGACTGCATCTCGACTGATGACTCGGCACGGATATGCGCTGACGCCCTCTCGGAGGACACGGCTAGCACGAAGCCAGCGTACAGTGCTCTGCTTTACTGTGATTTGCCACGAGAGGATGTGTGCGTAAAAGTGACGGTTGCTCAGACCATCTTTGGCGAGTCCTTCACCAAACCCGAGCTGGGGCCCGAGAATTTTCCCGAGGAAAAGGGTGACTATGAGTTTGGTCAAGCCTTCTGGAAAATGGCTGAAGGGCTTTTGGCGGAGGGCAAGTTCAAGGTACACCCCCCACATGTCAGAGCTTGTGGGCTCGAGGGAGTGTTGAAAGGTTTGGAGGAGCTGAAGCTGGGCAAGGTCAGCGGGAAGAAGCTGGTGTATAACCTTGGTGCGGCGAAGGGGTAGCTGACCAGGGATGCCTTGACCAGCTACTTGGAGTCTACTCGCCTTGATATATCGGATAGTGCTAGCAACCTCCCTCGGCTACTTTTACATACATGCAACCATGTGCAAAAGGTGGATTCTGAATGAAACGAGCAACATAATTTGTCCGCAAATAATAGTCCAGAATATTCCCTGAATGCAACAACAGCCACATCGTGTCTCTGAAACTCGACAGGCTATTCAAGCTATACTTTTTCCTATGCGGAGGGTCTCCTGACGGGCCATTCACCCTTCGCTAACTTTTGCCACTTCCTACAGAGTCATTTTTCGAGACATGGGGTTGAAGCACTAGTCACTGAAGACGAGTGACTGCAAAGGTCTATTATGAGGGCCCCAGCTTGGGATTCCAGACCACCGTTGCCGAGTTCCAGGCAACGGAGCAATTTTGAAGCAAAGAAAATGAAAGCTAGAGGCAGTAACAGCCTCACAGTGAATTGGCTCATTTTGAAGCATGAACCAAACATCCACTCGCACACAGGAGTGCAAACCCTCTAGGCGGCAAGACCCGGTATTCCGTCTAGGCCTTGTGGAAAGCCAGCCCTAGTTGCGAGCAAGCTAGTGCTAGCCACCACCATTCATGCACGCACAGGCTGAATCACTGCGCTTCTAGCTACTATGTTTCTTCAGATCCTCAGGAAGTAGGTTCTCAACAATATCGTAGCGAGCCGCATGCGCAGGGTCGTCGGCCCATTCGCGCAATGCCATGTAGTTACGGCAATATGACCTCTGGTCCATCGCGATGTGGTGGTCTTCCGGGGAAGTGAAGGATGCGACCGACGCATCGGCAAAGCACGAGACCGCCTCCCGCAGGACGTTCACGCAGTGTGCGATGTGCTCGCTTTCCCATCTGCTCTCCAGGCCGTGGACCAGGTGGCCATATGAGTCCGTGATGAGGATCTGGGGCAAGGAAGAATTGCTATTTTAGCTCACCGAACTTGAATCTAACCCAAGGGCTCTGAGGATGGGGCGGGGTGGGGGGTGGGGGCTTGTTGCCTACGATGCAATGCATTTGGTGGAACGCGCGAGTGAAGTACACAGGGAATTCCTCGGTCAGGTTATCACGGTATGCAGGTTGTTGAGGGAGCTCGTGGACTTTCTTATCGAAGCCCATGTACGAGGTTGATTTTCCGTGAGTCAGAATTCCGGCTGATGAGTTCGTATTAGCACCGAGCTTGCATGAAAAAAGTATTATCAGGGTCACACTCACGGTGATCCAATTCTATGAGCTTCTCAACAATTGCTTCCACCCTTTCAACATCGTCGAAAATGTCGTACGGGATATAATAAGGATCAGACTCGTCGAAATACATCCACTGTTTCGGCTCGCCGATTTCTTTGTGCCCGGAATGCTTTAGTGTGTGCCTGATAAATGGAAGGTCATCATAATTTCCCTGGCCTACCTGGAGGTATGAACCCAAACGGGTCCGTGCCGAGGGAGGGGCCATTCTTTTGCGAATGGAGTCGCAAATATGCCGCGTACGTAGCTGTAATAACTAGCGCGAAGATCAAGAAGACGTTGATGATTCGAACTCGACGATAAGGCTTTTCGTATGATGGTGGTGCGAACCGAGCCCTGTTCTCAGCCTCAAACTCTTCCGAGTCCTTGACCGGCTCGTAGGTGCTCTTGTCTAACAATGGAGCCATTGTCTATGATCAAGCTGAAGATATTCAGGTAAGGTCTACAAAGCACAGGGTTTACTCTGAGGGTTCAAGTGAGCGTGGATAACGCGTGATGTATCGAGGGAAACAATCGCAGGAAGTAAAAAGGAAAAGGGGAGGCGCAACTAACAAAACGCATCTTCTGACGTGAGGGAATAATTTGCCTCGTTTATTACCGTTTGTAGACTTTAATATCATGCTGCGGATATTCGGCAGTTCGGAAGATTTGAACTCTACGCACTGGGAATGTGTGCTCCAATCACGGAATGCGAAGCCTTGTGGGTATGAACTCTGCTCTGAACCCTTGCTCGCACAAATTGTACCCCTATCCAGCGCTCTGGCATGGTTTGGTCTCAATCTGACCAGTCTTGGTGATTATCAGGGCTCACCTCCGTGAATTCTCTACGCACATGACCTCACTTTACTAAGATGGCCTAAGTCAGAACCCAGTTCGCCATGTCTCCTAGTACTGAAAGCGACCATTCAGCGAGCGTAGCGCTCTCAGACCTGGATGCCGCCCCGCCGGACTTCCAGTCGCTTCTCGATAATGATGCCGAGACGCAACGTCGGAGCCGGGCTTACATCATCTGCCTTGTTCTGGGCATGGCTGGGTATGTGTCAACTCCAACACCGACGGCTTAGCTGATAGTAATGAAATTCAAAGGGTCCAAGTTGCCTTCTCCATCCAATTTGCAAGCGGTATTGTCCGTATTTGAGTCTGTCGTCTCTTATAGCCCCTGCTAAACATTGCATCTAGTCCTACTTTCGAGCCCTTGGCATCAGCCAGGGCGCAGCTATGCTACTCTGGTTGATCCCACCTGCATGCGGCTCTTTTCTCCAGCCGCTGTTCGGCAGATGGAGTGACGCGTGCGGCAAGCGCAAACCATTCATAGTCGCCGGCAGTCTGGGAATTGTCGTCGCACTGCTCGGGTATGCCTGGAGCCCCGACCTAGCTGCCCTGTTGTCTGGTGCGAGCGGCGGCAAGTTGTCCTCGGCGATTCTGTCGCAGGTCTCCGTCTCGTTCTTCTTCCTGCTGTTGAATATTGCAATCCAGCCGGTCCAGTCGGGCCTCCGGGCTCTCGTGGTCGATAAGTGTGATACTAGCCAGCAGGCCCAGGCGACTGCCTGGGCCAGTCGGATTAGCTTCTTCGCGAGCATGGCGGCATACCTGGCCGCTGCGAGCGACTTGGCGGGGGAGTTCCCTCTCAGGACAAATCAGCTCCAGTCGCTGGTGAACCTGAGCATAGTAGTCATCGTGAGCTCCATAGGCGTCACGTGCTGCGCCGTGTCAGAGGGAAAGGACAAGCAACGTCCCCCACCCGAGGTCAGGGAAGGTCTACTGGACACGTGGAAGATGCTGTCCCCGCATCTGCGTCGCATATATCTCGCGCAGTTCTTCTCTTGGTTCGCGTGGTTTCCTGTTCTCGTGCAAATAACAGGGTGGGTACATCTGCTCACCCCTGTTGAGATTCACTGTGTATACAAGAATGAATGCTAACAACCATGCAGATTTATAAACACCTTGAGTAGACCACACTGTATCTTACATCCTGACTATTAAGACTCTAACCATTTTCACAGGTTGTGAGTCTCAAATTACAGCGCAGCGCGAGGAGAGTAGATGCCAATCACTGGGTGCTTCCGCACTGTTCGACCAAGCATGCGTCGCGCTCGTGATATCGATGGTCCTGCCGCCTCTTGTGCAACGGTTCTCCTCAAGACCAGCGAATCCAAAGTACAAGCTTTTGGGTGCCCACCTGCATGGAAACCCCGGCTTGGAGTTATGGGTTCTCAGGACGGTGTGGCTCACTTCTCAGGTTCTGTTTTCAATCCTGTTGTGCATGGCCTTCTTCAAGTCCGGGACCCTCGCGACCCTGGCAATCGCCATTTCTGGCGTTTGTTGGTGTGTGACGCAGTGGGTGCCCTTCGTCCTAGCTAACGAGGAGGTGATCCGGATCGAGGACAAGAGGAGACTCGCAGCGCTAGACTCCCGCACAGGTCTGCTCCTCGGTGCTCATAATACTTTTATAGCCTCTCCACAAATCCTGGCTTCAGGGATATCAAGTCTTGTTTTTGAGGTTCTCAAAGCCGTCGGTGTTTCTGATCCTCTAAACAACATCTTATGGGTCTTTTCTGGGAGTATCCTCATGTCTTCGATAGGTGCGCTTCTAATTTGGAGACTATGACGGCTGTGTACATAAAGCATCAATACAACTCAAATGAGCGTTGGACTGATTGCAGGCTCTGGGAGAAATCATAAACACTATTCTAGAATACATTTTCACTGCTCTTATAACGTCCCCTCACCAGGTTTAACCCACCCCCCGATACGGCCAAGATTTTCTATATAAACACCCACTTTTTAACCCGCTATATTAAATTTAATTTAAATATAATATCTATTTAAATAATATAATATATATAAATTTATAATTTCTTTATAATAAAGATATTTATAAAATTTATTTAAAGCTTAAATATATTTAAATATATTCTTAAATATATATTATAAAAACGTATTAAAGAATATTAATAATTACTATTAAAGGGATAGGTTTAAAGTTAAATATAAAATAATTATATAACTATTATATCTCTTTTAAGTATAAGGTTAAAAGACCTATAATTATATTTTATTTAAATTAAATTTTATTAAACTATATTATATTTTAATAACTAGGCTTTATTTCTTTAATTTATTTAAATGAAAGGTAAACTTTTTTAAAGAAGCGCATTAAATAAATAATATTTTATTCTCCTTTTAGCTTATTATTAATCTTTACTTTATAAGTAATAAACTTTTTTATTTCTTAAAATAACTCTTATAAATCTTTAAAATAATAATAAATATATTAATTAATTTAAATAAAGAACGGGTTTTACTTTTATATTTCTTTACCTTAATAAAAGAATCTTTTATTTAAATAAAGATTTACTTATTATAATTAAAGTTTATTTTTATAGCTATTTATAATAAAGCTATTAAATTTATATATTTAAATAATAAAATATAATAGCTTTACTTAAACTTTAAATATATATATATTAGTTTAAGCTTAATTAATAGTTATCTCGGTTTTAGTTAAATAATTACTTTTAAATAGTTTTAAAAAATAAAGTTATAATAAACAAATATATATATATATAAAGCAGAGCTAAAACCTATATATATCTTATAAGATAGTTAAAATAATAGTAGCTTTTTAATATTACTTATTTTAAATAACTTAAAAGCCTAAATTATATAACGATAAAACTTTTATATAATGCTTAAAAGCATTAAACTAAGTTATAGCTTATAATAGCTTTAACCTTAATAAGCTAATAGCATTAATATAAATAAGTGCGGCTTAATATTATAGCTATTAATATAAAATAGCAGTGTTTAACTATAAATAAGCTTATAAAAGATTAATAATTTATTATTAAAAGTTTTATATAGTAAAACTTATTATATTAATCTTAAAAAATATATTATACTTTATATTCTTTAAATACTTACTATTACTTTAGCTTATTAAGAAACTTAAAAATAAAATATAATAGTTTATAATTAATATAAATATTTCTTAATATTTTTAATATTTTTAGTTTTATAAGCTAATATATATAGAACTATATAATATATTTTCTATTAATATCTTTTAATATATATAAATATATATATTAAAAGTTCTCTTTTATATATAAGGTTAAAAGACTTATAATTATAGTTTTTTAAATTAAATTTTATTTAACTATATTATATTTCTATAATTAAGCTTTATCTTTTTAATATATTTAAATAAAAGGTAAACTATTTTAAAAAAGCGTATTAAATAATTAACCTTTCTTTTTCCCTTTAGCTTATTTCCTTTTAGCTTATTATAAATCTTTACTTTATAAGTAATAAACTCCTTTATTTCTATTAAATAAATCTTATATATCTTTAAAGTAATAATAAATATATCGATTTATTAAGATAAAGAAAGGTTTTTATTTTTATACTTTTTTTACTTTAATAAGAGAATTTCTTACTTAAGTAAAGATTTACTTATTATAAATAAAGTTTATTTTTATAGCTAGCTATTAAATTTATATATCTAGACACTATATTTAGCAATAAAATATAGTGGCCTTATTTAGGTTTTAAATATATATATTAATTTAAGCCCCTTTTAAATATAAGGTTAAAAGACCTATAATTATTTTTTTTAAAACTAAATTTTATTTAATTATATTATATTTCTATAACTAGGCTTTATCTCTTTAATATATTTAAATAAAAGGTAAACCTTTTTAAAGAAGTATAATAAATAATTAACCTCCCTTTTTCCATTTAACTTATTATTTATTTTTACTTTATAGGCGATAAACTTATCTATTTCTTTAAAATAAACCTTATATATCTTTAAAGTAATAATAAATATATCGATTTATTTAAATAAGAAAGGGTTCTCGTTTTTATACTTCTTTACCTTAATAAAAAAACCTTTTATTTAAATAAAAATTTACTTATTATAAATAAAGTTTATTTTTATAGCTATTTATAGCAGAGCTATTAGATTTACGCATATAAATAATAAAATATAATAGCCTTACCTAGTTAATTTAAGGGTCTTAAGCGTATATAAGTGCTAATTTAAGCTTAATTAATAGTTATTTCGGTTTCGGCTAAATAATTGCTTTCGAGTAATCTTATAAAAAAGGTTATAGTGGTTACTTAGTTTTACTAAATAGGTATATATTTAAGTAAAGCTAGAACCTATATATATTTTATAAGATAGTTAAAGCAATAGCGGCTTTTTAATATCGCTTATTTTAAGCAACTTATATCTATTTAAATTATATAGTAATAGCATTTTTATATACTAATAGTATTTAATAGCGTTAGATTAAGTTGCTTATAGCCTATAATAGCTTTAACCTTAATAAACCGGTTTATATTAAGGCTAATAGCTTATTAAAAGCACCGGCGTAAATAAGTGTAATTTAACACTATAGGTATTAATATAAAATAGCAGCTTCTAATTATAGATAGGCTTATAAAAGATTAATAAGTTACTATAAAAAGTTTTATATAGTAAAACCTATTATATTAATTTAAAAGATATATTATATCTTATTTTTTTCGGATATTTACTATTATTTTAGCTTAATAGGGGAATTTAAATAAATAAAATAGTTAATATTAATTTAAGCTTAAGTTTTAACTATTATTATAGTTTTAATGGGCTAAATAATTACTTTTTAATAGTTTTATAATATAGCAAAATAAAGTTATAATAATTGTTTAATTTTATTAAATAAGTATATATTTAAATAAAGCTAAAACCTTAATTAAAATAATAATAGCTTTTTAATATCGCTTATTTTAAGCAACTTATAAAGGCTTAAGTTATATAGTAATAACACTTTTATATAATGCTTAATAGCGTTAAATTAGCTTATAGCTTATAATAGCTTTAACTTTAATAAACCGGTTTATATTAAAGCTAATAGCTTATTAAAAGTATTAACGTAAATAGATATAACTTATCACTATAGCTATTAATATAAAATAGCGGCTTTTAATTATAGATAAGCTTATAAAAGTAAATTAATAAATTATTATAAAAAGTTTTATATAATAAAACTTATTATATTAATCTTAAAAGATATATTATACTTTATTCTTTTTAAATATTTATTATTATTCTAGCTTAATAGAGAAACTTAAATAAATAAAATAGTCGATATATTAAAAGTTTAAACCTTTTTAAGTATAAGGTTAAAAGACTTATAATTATATATTTTTTAAATTAAATTTTATTTAACTATATTATATTTCTATAATTAAGCTTTATTTATTTATATAAAAGGTAATTCTTTTTTAAAAAAGTATATTAAATTTATAACTTTTTATCTTTTCTTTAGCTTATTATTAATTCTTAATTTATAAGTAATAAATTCCTTTATTTCTTTAAAATAAATATTATATATCTTTAAGGTAATAATAAATATATTTAGATATATAAATTAAAAAGGCTTTTTATTTTTATACTTCTCCACTTTAATAAGAAAACTTTTTATTTAAATAAAGATTTACTTATTATAATTAAAGTTTATTTTTATAGCTATTTATAATAAAGCTATTAAATTTATATATCTTAATAATAAAATATAATAGCCTTATTTAATTAAGTTTTAAGCGTATATAAATGCTAATTTAAGCTTAATTATTATCTTAATTTCGGCTAAATAATTACTTTTAAATAGTTTTATAATATAGCAAAATAAGGTTATATCGCTTAGTTTTACTAAATAAATATATATTTAAGCTAAAACCTATATATATCTTATAGAAATATATAGTTAAAGTAATAATAGCTTTTTAATATCGCTTATTTCGAGCAACTTAAAAGCTTAAGTTATATAGTAATAGCACTTTTATATAGTGTTTAATAGCGTTAAACTAGATTTTTTATAGCCTATAATAGCTTTAACCTCGATAGCTTATTAAAGGCACCGGCGCGAATAAATTAGATGCGACTTAACGCTATAGCTACTAGCGTAAAATAGCGGCTTTTAACTATAGATAAGCTTATAAAAGATTAATAAGTTATTATAAAAAGTTTTATATAGTAAAACTTATTATATTAATCTTAAGAAATATATTATACTTTATCTTTTTTAAAATATTTATTATTATTTTAGCTTAATAAAGGAATTTAAATAAATAAAATAATTAATATTAAAAGTTAAAAACTTTTTTAAATTTATTTAAGTTTTTTAATAATAAGCTAAAAAGTAAATATTTTATAATATATTTATATTAAATAGTTAGTGAGCTAAATTAAAAGGTAAATTAAAGTTTATAAATAAGTATTATATTAACTCTCTATAAATTTATTTATAAGTTATAAATTCCCACTTAAATATAAGGTTAAAAGATGTATAATTATATTTTTTTAAATTAAATTATATTTAATTATACGATATTGCTATTATTAAGCTTTATCTTTTTAATTTATTTAATAAAAGATAAACCTTATTTTTCTTTAATAAAAGTTAGAGTATTGAAAATACAAATAATATAAAATATAAAATATAAATATAAATATAAATACAAAAAATTTAAAAAATATAAATATAAATACAAATACAAAAAAAAATATAAATATAAATACAAATATAAATACAAAATAATATAAAATATAAATATAAATACAAATACAAATACAAATACATTCTAAAAATAGACTTATATAACCTTAAGTATTAAATTACTAGTTTTATAGAGTAAGTTTCGCTCTTTAAAACCTACTATTTATATCTTATATATCTAAATCCGATAAAAAGAAACAAATACTAATACCTTCTAAAGACTTTAAAGTTTAAGCTTACTTGGCAAAGTCTTGGCGGCGGCGAGCCTCACTATTAGATATTAGTATTTATTTCTTTATATAGGATTTAAATTCTCGAAAACTAAATAGTACGTTTTAAAGGGCTAAATTGGCTCTATATAGCTAGCTATTTTATTTTTAAGGTTATGGAAAATCTATTTTTAGAATGTATTTGTATTTGTATTTATATTATAATACAAATACAGAATACAAAAATATAAATACAAATATAAAAATATAAATACAAATACATGTATTTATATTTTGTATTTTGTATTTATATTTTGTATTATTTTGTATTTTATATTTCGAAAATATAAAATATAAAATATATGTTATAACTCTAATAAAAGTATATTAAATAAATAACCTTTCTTTTTCCCTTTAATTTATTATTAATTATTACTTTTCGAATAATATATTACTTTATTTCTTTAAAATAAACCTTATATATTCTTAAGATAATAATAAATATATTTATTTATTTAAATAAAAAAGGGTTTTAATTTTTATACTTTTTTATTTTAATAAAAAATTCTTTTATTAAAATAAAGATTTACTTATTATTATTAAAGTTTATTTTTATAACTATTTATAGTAAAACTATTAAATTTATATATTTAAAGTAAAGCGAGTTAAAGCTTATATTTAAATAACTTATATTAATATAATTAAATACTATATTAAATAATAAAATATAATAACTTTACTTATTTATATCGATTTATCGATACGCTTAAAATATAGTTTAATTATAATAATAATATTATGCTAATATATATAATTTAAGCTAAGGTTTATTTTAATTATAATTATAAACTCGCTTAATAAGTTTTTAAATATATATATTAATTTAAGCTTAACTAATAATTATTTTTATTTTAAATAAATACTTTTAAAAATTTTATTATATAGCGGAATAAGGTTATAATAAGTATATATTTAATAAAGGTAAATTAAATAAAGCTTATATTTTAATTAAAGTAATAATAACTTTATAATATTACTTATTTTAAATAACTTAAAGCTTAAGTAATATAGTAATAAAACTTTCTTATAATATTTAATAGCGTTAAATTATATTACTTATAACTTTTAATTACTTTAACTTTAATATTTATTAATAATATTAATATAAATAAATATAGCTTAACGCTATAGCTATTAATATAAAATAGCGGCTTTTAATTATAAATAAGCTTATAAAGATAAATTAATAAATTATTAACTATTTTATTTTTTTAAGCTCGCTTATTAAGCTAAAATAATAGTAAATATTTAAAAAGAATAAAATATAATATATCTTTTAAAATTACTATAATAAGTTTTATTATATAAAGCTTTTTATAATAACTTATTAATTTATTTTTATAAGCTTATTTATAATTAAAAGCTATTATTTTATATTAATAGCTATAATATTAGGCCGCGCCTAATTTATTTATATTAATATTATTAAAGTTAAAGCTATTATAAAATATAAATAACTTAGCTTAATACTATTAAATATTATTAATATATAAAAGTGTTATCGCTATATAATATAGGCCTTTAAATATAAGTTGCTCGAAATAAAGAATATTAAAAAGCTATTATTACTTTAAAGGTTTTAACTTTATTTAAATATATACTTATTTAATAAGGCATTATAGCGTATTAGTCGAGCGTTAAGGTACCCTTTTACGCTAATAATATAAAGGGTATAGGTTTAAATCCCGCTAATATTACTTTTTAATCTACCCTTCTTCCGGTATGCTTCTTTAGCATTAAAGGGCGAGAATATTTACTTTAACTATTTCCTTATAATTGCGTACCTATTACTATTAATTATTATATCCCCTTAGCTAATAAGGTTTTTTCCCTATATTATAGGCTTTTCCTTATTAAGCGCCTATAGAACCTTCTGGAAGGTATTTAATAGTATAGTAAATGCTCCTTACTATATAAAGTTATTTGCGGAAGCTTAAGTATAAAGCAAACCGAGGTTTATAGAGAAAGGGGGAGCTATAGCCTTTAACTATAGCTTTCTTCCCCTCGCTTTACTATATTTCTAGCTTTAAAAGACGGAATTTAAATAAGATAAATAGTTTATACTTATTTAGTAAAACCGAGCGATATAACTTTATTTTATAAAACTATTTAATAGTAATTATTCAGTTTATTAAAAGTAAAATAATATTTAAACTTAAACTAATATTTATATATATTTAAAGCTTAAATAAGGCTATTATATTTCATTATTTAAATATATAAATTTAATAGCTTTATTATAAATAGTTATAGAAATAAACTTTAACTATAATAAATAAATCTTTATTTAGGTAAAAAGTTTTCTTATTAAAATAAAAAAATATAAAAATATAAATCTTTTTTTATTTAAATAAATCGATATATTTATTATTACTTTAAAGGTATATAAAGTTTATTTTAAAGAAATAAAGGAATTTATTACTTATAAAGTAAAGATAAATAATAAATTAAAAAAAAGATAAAAGGTTTACCTTTTATTTAAATAAATTAAATAAATAAAGTTTAATTATAGAAATATAATATAATTAAATAATATATAGTTTAAAAAAATATAATTATAGGCCTTTTAATCTTAATATAGTTAACTAATAAGTGGTGAATATTAGTAAGTGGTGGATTTTTAATAACTTTACTCTCTTTAAGCTTAATTTCTATTTACTTTTAATAGAATAAGATTTTTTTTAAAATTTAAATTAATAGAAATAAAACTTATTTAAAGTTCTATAAGTTTTTATTATAATTTAAAGCTAAGAGTAAAGTTATATATAAGGTTTAAAGTTATTAACTTTAGGTAAGCTCTATATATTTATATATAAATCTTAAAGATTATTAGTTTATATACTTTATTTATTTATAATTTAAAATAAATATAAATCTATATATATATAATTTAATATAAAATAAAACTAAGTGTTAAGTTATAGCTTTACATTTTAATTTTTTATTAAATTATAAAGGTTTAAAGGAAATATTAATAAATAGTTAAAATTTATTAGCTTTTCTTAATAGTTAGGGTAAGCACCTTTTATATAGTTTACTCCTTAAAAAGATATAAAATCTGCTACTTAATAATATTCGCCACTTATTAATTAACTACGTTATATATAAAAAGAAATTAATAAATTATTATAAAGAGTTTTATATAGTAAAACTTATTATATTAATCTTAAAAAATATATTATACTTTATTTCTTTAAATTTATTATTAATTTAACTTAATAAATAAACTTAAAATAAATAAGATTATTAATAAATTATAAATTACTTTTATCTTATATTATAATTTATATTAATGTATTTTAACTTTTATAAATTTATAATTATATTATAAAATTTATAATTTAATATATTCTTTTAAAAAAATAAATAAATTATTAATGAAACTTTAAAGTTATTTAATATTACTTTTTAAGGAAAGTTTAAAATAAACCTTTTTATATAAATATAGTGTTATTTAATAAATAGTATAGAATAAGCTAAAAAATAACGATAAAGAGGTAAGTTAAAAAGATATTAATAAACTTTATTTAAATAGGGTCTCTCTTTATTAAAGCGGTAATTATTTAATAAAGTATAGGACGTGAGTAATTCTTTACTATAAAGGGTTATATATATAATTATATTAATATAGAGTATAATAAGTTTAAAGTGAATAAAAATAAAATAAATATAAACTTTAAATATTTAGGGATTTATATAAATACCTATCTAGCTCTTAATATTTATGCTAACTTAGAATAATATTTTAAAACTAAAAGAGAAAGTTTTCCTTTCCGCAACAGAAAATTTAAACCTATGTTTTTTTTTTTCTTCCTTTTTATACAAGGCTACTCAATGCGAAGACTCAACGCCTTACGCGCCATATCCGTACAAATGTCTGCCACACTATTGTACTTAAGAATGCTCAAAACAGAAACATCCAATTCGAGTACTTTCTGGAACCAGTGCCTGATCTCGACGGCGATCAGCGAGTCGAGCCCAAGACTCATTAGCGACCGCTCGGCCTTGACCGTGTTCGGGGCCATCTGCAGCATAGCCTCGAGCTCCTTAGAGAACGCCACCTGCACAACGGCAACCGCTTCTTTCTCAGACTTGCTCTCGCCAAGCCGCCACTTGACACCCTCCTGCCCCCCAGCCGCCTGCCCATCGGTTTCCGCCGCCGCCGAGCCGGTGTTCTTGTCGTGGATGAAATGAGAAAATTGCGGGTTGGAGTAAAAGGGCGGGCGAACTCGCCCTGTATCATCCCCGTCGTCGACGAAGGGGTCGATGCCGGCGACGATGTCCCACGACCCTTTGCTGTCCGGTCGGCTGTTAACGACGGCCTCGGCAAAGAGGTGGTGCAGGTCGGCCTCCGACATGAGCTGCAGCGAGAGCTTGCCCAGGTGGTTCTTGAACTGGCGGCCGCTGCGGGCGACGTAGCCGACGTCCGTGACGAAGCCGATGTGCATGACCGAGGCTGGCAGTCCCTCGGCGCGGCGCCTCCCGCACAGGCCCTGCATGAAGAGGTTCGCAGCGTGGTAGTTTGACTGCCCCGCGTTGCCGAAGACGCTGGCGAGCGAAGAGAAGAGAACAAAGAAGTCGAGCTCGGCCTCGGCGCCGAACGCCTCGTCCAGGATCTTGGACCCATCCACCTTGGGCGCGAGGACCTTGTTCAGGGAATCCGCCGTCATGTCGGCGAATAGCTTGTCATCGAGGACCATGGCGGCGTTGCAGACGCCGGCGACGGGCGGCAGCTCGGCCTTGATTTTCTCGCAGACGTTGTGGACCGAGGACCGGTCCGAGACATCCATCTTGTAGACTTTGACGGTGGCGCCGAGGGCGCTCATCTCTTCGAGCCAGTCGCGATCCACCTCGGCGCTCCGGCTGGTGAGGACGACGTAGCGGGCGCCATTGGTGATCATCCACTTGCAGAGGGAACGGCCTAGGTCGCCGGCCATGCCGACCAACAGGTAGGACCTGTCTGAACGGATCGATCGTCCGGGCTCCAGCGGCCTGACAGTCAGCGTCATCTCGGGTCGAGTCCAGTCGATCATGGTGGGGTAGTGTGTGCTCTCTGGAACTGCTCCTGCGAGGGTCTGGACGTCCACGGGAGCAGGGGAAGGCTGATTGAGAGAGCTCTGCAAGGCATCAGGATAGACTGAAGCGAGGAAGGCCCTATCAACAGATATCGCAGTATCTTGATCAACATGATGGATCGATGAGCCCTTAGGAATGCTTGATAGCAGTGCTTTTGGCGGAGACGTGCCGACAATGATCAAGCAGCCCACGCTTCTCGGTACAATGCCGCGAAGTGCTCGCTCGGTAGCATGCAGATGGACAGGAATCCATCCATTAGGGGGTTTGGCCATGGAACTTGAGAAGAGAACCGCCTTGTTGGATTTCTGTGATTGGATCTGGATCGCAGTGGCAAGGCTAGGGGTGGGCTCGTGTACCAGCGCCGCTGAGCCAATGGGAACAATGTCCATTATTCTCCTCGCCAACACGTGGCTTGCCATTTCCTGCAGTAGGGCCGAGGGCGACACCACAGCCTCTTCAGATGTGACAAGGAGCTCCTCGCCGAGGGCACAGACGGATGTCGCATGTGTGTTGGACGCCGCCAGGACCACTCTCGCAGAACCTTGAGCGGTGCCTATGGACAGAGAACATGCCTTCCCGATGGATAACGAGTACTGCACGTTGACGATAGTTCCCTCTGACGTTGACACAGGCGCGGCTTCTTGCAAGGCTAGTCGACCCTTCCCGGCTTCGATCACCACCCCGACGCGCGTTGAATTTCTGCTGACCTGGTGCGTAATAGTGCGGCGTGTCGAGTTGAACCTGTCGTTCATGGCCACGTCGGGGACGATCCTCGGGACTAGGACCTTGCCTGCTTTCAGTTTCAATTCTGACTCGGTCGCGTAGAACATACTACGCCCTGAAAGATCCGATCGAGTAGAAATGGCTAGACGAAGGAATGTCTTTGCGACGACGGCTGGTGAAAACTCGGCTACGCTGTCCGCGTCAAGGAACTGAAGAGTGAGATGGGGTAGCTCCTTGGGCAGCGAGCGACCCAGTCCGACCACCATATTAGAAAGCGGATCATGACACAGGCTGCCGCTGGTGAGCCAGAGCACTCTCTGCGCCCGAGAGAAGAGGTTCTGTAATCGCTGTAGACGTTCGTCTGTCATGGTTGTAGCGAAAAGGGGCGCGTCGAGCTCCGTCAGCGAGATGACAAAGGTTTGCTGATCTATGGTCTCGGGCTTGAGGGCGTCGAAGCTATCGACTACTTCGATCTGTCGCCATTTATGAAGAAGGCCCTGCATGTCGCGGCTGAGCTTCGCAACTTCTGGAGTTTTTCCGCCGATGATGAGAAGATGCTCTTGAGAGGATGAGATCTGTGACGACAGCGGCTCCCGGAGGAGGCTCACATGCTCGTCGATGGCCTGGCTGATAAGGACCGAGAACGTGTGCTTGGTCAAGTCGGGACAGTCATAGGTAACCGAATCAACACCCGAGAATCCCGTTCTTTTGAGCAGGCTGTCCCACTCAGAAATCGACACGCCAGGGCTGAAACGGCGGCCATCATCCACTCCAAGCCACCATCCTGGCAGAGCTCCCATGGTATAAGTCGCCGCAAGCGAGTCGCCAGTAATCTCCATGAGGACGAGGTAACCTCCCGGCTTCAGCAACGCCCTGGCATTCCGCACGGTCTCGGCCAGATTCCGCGTCGCATGGAGCACGTTGGCGGCGACCACGACGTCGTACCCGCCCTCTTGAAAGCCCTGGGCGGCCACATCGTTCTCGACGTTGAGGACCTTGAAGGTCATTTTGTCACGATGGTCAGAGAACTTCTCAGCCGCCTTCTGGAAGAATCCCGCCGAGATGTCTGTGTATGTGTATGACGAATAGCCCCCCAACCCAACGCTGTCGAGCACACTCCGTGTGGTGCCGCCCGTGCCGGCGCCGATCTCGAGGAACTTGGCCCGCGGGTGCTTGTGCGAAAGCTGACGGGTGACGCGGGCGATGTAGGCGTTCAGAGACCGGGCGTAGGCGCCGTCCGTGTAGAAGCGGTTAAGCATGTTGTTCTGGAGCATAACCTCCAGGATCTGCGTCTCGCCACGGACGACTGACTCCAGGTTCTGGCTGATGGCGGCCATGAGCTCGAGTTCAATGCGGTCAGGAAAACTGGCACGGAGGCCTTGGATGGTCTCGTGGTTGTCCGATAACCATTCTTGCTGGGCTACGGAGGATTTTCCGGATCGCACGTCGTCCAACTTTGCACCGATGGCCTCGAAAAGCCGTTGGTGATGCCAGGAGAATGTCTTGACTTCCTCAGGGGAAACATGACGGACTAATTCTTGGAAGTAGAAGAGGGCCGTTCTCTCCATGGCGAAGATGAGATCGTGACCATCAGAGACGCCGCTGTCCTGCTCATGTTTGACGACCCCGTCCGCTATATCTGAATCCCAAACGATCCGAGAGAACAGAAGTCTGTCATTTGCAGGCGTGGCCTCAGACAGAGCCTTCCATCCCAGTCCCTCAACTTGAACGCTGCTTGCAGCACCCGTGGCATCTCGGACGTGGATGTCGCCCGTCATGGACGAAGGCGAGAGCTGGGTTACGAAAGAGTCGATGTTGACTGTGGCCCCAGCAACAGGGGACCGGGGAAGTCGGCTAGGATCGATGATGATGGAATCTAACGTAGTTGGTAAATACAGTGTACCGGCGGTGCCTGTGCTTGAGGATACGAGCGGCGCAAGATTGGATTGGAACGCAAGATCCAGCAAGACCGGATGAATGAGGTATTGCGTGCTACCATCCCCTTTCGACCAAGCGGCGGTCGTTCGGGCGCAGTCTTGGGCCCTCTCAATGTTTTCAAGGCCATGAAACACATCTTGGTAGTCGAGACCGAGGCTCTTGGTATAGGAGTAGAAGCTTTCTGACTCCAACTGTGACATGCGGGAGGAGGCCGGGGCGGCAACAGCCGGAAGTCCTGCGTCATGGGAGTCACCAAGATATAGCACGAGACGCCCGCTTGCCGTCTTCCTCGGGGAGCCGCCGGTTTCATCTGCAAACGAGTAGCTGCAGAATTCGGCTTCGACGACATCCGCACCTTCATTGCCGTTCAAAAATTTCAAGGTGAACGTGGTCTCGACGCCGGGCGAGGACTCCTCGAGGACGATCGATTGGTGGATGCAGACGTTCTGCAGCTCGATAAGCTTGGCAGAGCGATGGGTCGCCACATATTTTGATGCCTCGAGTGCTTGGACAACGTGCGCTGCCGCGGGATAGAGAACCTGGCCTTGGAACTTATGGCCACGCAGCCAGGGCACCTCGTTGAGCCGTAGGATGTTACGCCAGCGCATCTCGTAGTCTGTGTCGTCAGGGACCCTCCGGCCGAGGAGCTCGTGGGGCGCGCTCTGACGGAGCCTGTAGTTGCGAGATATACGCCCCTCCCTCCAGTACCTCTTTCCGTGGTCCCATGCGTAAGATGGGAGGCCCTTGAGCATCCGAGGGTTCTGGCGGAAGGCTGCGTGGTAGCCATCGAAATCGACAAAGGAAGGTCCGAGGGTAGACCACAGTTGGCCCAAGGCGTCTGAGAAGGCTTCGACAGCGTCCCCGCCTCGGCGCAGGAATGCGGCATAGGGCGGCGAGGAGCAAAGGACCGACTTGAGAGTCTGAGTCGCAGGCCCTTTTAAAGCGGGATGCGGCCCTATTTCCATGGCTAGCTCGAAGGGGCCACCGTTCCAGATCGAAGTCTCAATCGCATCGGAGAAAAGGACGGGCTTCACCATGTTGTCGACCCAGTACTGTCCTGTTAGAGCCTCCAGCCAGTCGCCTTCGAGGACGGCGTCGCCGAGGACGCTGGAGCACCAACTGCAGTCAGGTCGGGGCTCTTTGACGGTGATGTTACAGGCCTTCAGAGATCTCAGATATGCGTCGGCACACGGCAGCATGTGATGCGAGTGGTAAGCAGTGTCGACGAGTAGCTTCCGGGCAAAAACGCCCTCCCGGTCGAAATGCTTCTTGGCTTCCTCGACGGCGTCAAGGTCACCGGAAAGCGTGACGCTCGAAGGCGAGTTGCTCGCCGCCAAGGTAATACGTCCTGACCAGTTCGGCTGCGCGCAAAAGTTGACGGCGGCTTCGGATGATATCGAAACCGCCAGCATGCCTCCCTTTCTCCCACCGGGCCCTCGCGCCAGCTTTGCGTGGTAACCTCTGTAATACGAAATCGCCATGGCGTCCGAGGCAGAAATGACGCCGGCTGCGTAGGCCGCCACGATCTCGCCGGAAGAATGGCCAACCGTGGCCTTGAAACGGACTCCAGAAGCGGTGGCGAGGTCGACTAGTGCGACCTGAACCGCCGTGCAAAGCGGCTGGGCGAGCTCGGCCTCTTTTAAGCGGGATGTCTCCTCCGGGGCCAGCAGCTCGGCTTTCAGCGACCAGGAGGGGGCATCAGCCAGGGTTGCCAGGGACGCCTCGCTCCGCTCGATGGACTCGCTGAAGAGCTGGCACCGTTGAATGAGTGACGCACCCATCGTTGCCCATTGTGCGCCCTGACCGGTGAAGATTGCCAGGATGGCGGGTGGATCATCGGGATACAGAAGCTGCGGTGAGCTGGGGTCGACGGCCTCAGTCTCAACAAACTCATCCATGCGCTGTGTGAGGGTTTCGCGCGTAGATCCTGAGAAGTGTTGCTTAAAGGGCATTGTTTCGCGCTTCTTTTGGAGTGTCCAAGCCAGGTCATCCAAGTCCACGGCCGGATTCGACTTGATGTATTCCGAGTACTTCCGGACCATGTCGACCAGCGATGAAGACGAGTGCGCGGAGATCACTAGTGGTCCTTGAAATTCTGTCGTATTGGAAGGCCGTGGGTCAGACTCCCCAGGGTCGTAACTCTCGAGAATGGCATGGGCATTGGTGCCACCAAACCCGAAGCTGTTGACACTTGCCCGGCGGCAGGCATTTTCTTTCGTCGGCCAGGGCATGCCCTTCTGGACAAGCTCCAGGTGCTCTGTGTACGGCTTGATGGCAGGATTTAGTTCTTCAAACAGCAAGTTCGCCGGAATAGTGCGGTTCCGTATGGCGAGCGAGGCCTTAAGCACTCCGGCCAGCCCAGAGCACCCCTCGAGGTGGCCGATGAGAGTCTTGATCGACCCCACATACATCTTGTTCTCGCTTTGGACCTGCCCGTTTTCCGGGAAGAAGGCATCGGCAATTGCTCGAGCCTCGATGGGGTCTCCAGCCGCGGTCCCGGTACCGTGGCATTCGAAATACTGGCAGCGGTCGACAAGGGGATTCAGGCCAGCGGCCTGGTAAGTCGATCGTATCAGGTCTGCCTGCGCTTCAGGGCTAGGCATGGTGATTCCCGGCGTCCGCCCGTCCGAATTGACGCCCGTTTCCCTAATTACGCTCTCGATATGGTCACCATCCGCCACGGCCCGGCTCAGCGGTTTGAGGAGCAGGGCAGCACATCCTTCGCCTCTCGCGTAACCATCGCCTGACTTATCCCACATCCGAGACCGAGACTCGGGCGAAAGCATATGCAGTTTCGACTCGGAGATGTAGATTGACGGGTCCAGAATCAGGTTGGCGCCTGCTACAATCGCCGTGGTCGACTCTCCATTCCGTAGACCCTGGACTGCCTGGTGCAGTGCAACGAGGGAGCTTGAACAGGCCGTGTCGATAGTCATGGACGCGCCCTTGAGATCAAACAGGTATGATATGCGGTTTGCAACAATACTTCTCGACGTTCCCGTTGCCGTATACGTCCCGAGCGTCTCCGTGTCGCGCATCTGCAAATCCGCCCAGTCTGCGGTCATGAGGCCCACAAACACCGAAGTCTGTGAGCCCCTGACCTGCTCCGCCGACCCCGATGCCTCCATGGCCTCGTAGACGGTCTCGAGGAGGATACGTTGTGCCGGGTCCATGCTCTCTGCCTCGAGCGCGTTGATATGAAAAAAGGGGGCGTCAAACACACCAATATCCTCTGAGAGGAGGTAGGACTTGTTCTTCACATTTGTGCTGCCGTGGAAGTCAGGGTTGTCGTTGTAGAAGTTTCCGAGGGCCAGCCTGTCTTCGGGGAAGTCACCCAGCACATCTCTTGGGTTTTTGAGAAGATCCCATAGCTTCGAGGGTGAAGACGCACCGCCAGGGAAGCGGCACGCGGAGCCGATGATGGCGATCGGCTCTCTTGTGGACGCCATGCTGGGGTACGTCGTGAAGGCTACCTAGGTACTCTGTCTGCCGGCGTGGGTGCTCAGAAAGAGAAAGCGGGCGATGAAAGGTTTCTCTTATACGACGTCCTCGGTTCTAAGTGCTGCCTCACAGTGACCACTACATGATAAGGGGGCTCGATATCAAGACCTTAACCTGGCGGGGCTACAACACGCAAGGAACTTGATCGTGACTTATACGGGTAACCTCATTGCGTCTTCCGAGTGTGTGGATGTACCAATTGACTGTGCTCCGGGCTCCACACGACCATACGCAAGGATAATGCTGTATGCAAAACACAGGCATCCATATCTGCTACTATACACGGCTGGCTGAGGTTTATGTAGTTACTACCTAGGTACCATTGTTATCGAAATAGTCCTCCTTATTTCAATATCTCTTATTGGCGAATTGTTCAAATTAAGTTATTTAGGATCAAAGCATCACATTAGCACCCTTAGTTTAGCGGATTCATTACACATCTTGGAGTATCTAATAAAAGTTACTTAACTTTTTACCTTGTCAGTATTTCATATCTTAACATACTACAATTTGACATGATTGTTAAATTAAATATTCAATTAAATGAAATTTGTATTCATAAAGTAGTGTGTGATGAGAGTTGTTGGATGGCCTTCGTATACCGTGTGCGAAAAACAGAGGGCTGTGGGGCTCACTATACTTTGCCGAGACAGTAGGCCTACTGTTTTGCCGACCGAAATGACACTGTGCCCCATCGCTATTATCACCGACCGTCGTCGAAGCTCTATGCAACCTTGATTTGCCGAGCAAGAACTAGCACTGTGCTCCAATGTTCTTATTACCGACGACCGCCGGAACTCTATGTACGTATACAGCAGAACACCTACAACGACAATGGATGGTCGCTGGATCCTCGGAATCATCCGTTGCGTACGTATTCTATCGTCCCGCTAGCTACGGGATTTCATAACGATGTACGGAAACATTGCCTAGGATCGCTGGATGACATAGAACAAGTAACAGCTGCAGGAACAAGCGGTGCTCTTGTGTGTTGTGTCTTGTTGCTCCGGTTTCACAATCAATGCAGCGGGCATTCCACGGCCGTGGCTTACCTCGTTCAGCACTTGAGCATCACATCTAACGTGCCTCGGATTGCTGGTGTGCCCGTACTCATTCATTGAATATTTCCTGCTCTCTTTTTCTTACGGCAGTGGTGTATCACACTAGCTCAAACGGACATGGCTGGTTTTACATCACACCCCTTCCAGGACCACGGGTCCTGGATCCGAGAACGCGACATCGAGATGCCCGACGCAGAAGTCGTTGCAGTTCACAAAGGCTACACGTACCAAGAGCTCCTATTTTGCGTGACTCTTGCATTCTTCTCGCTGTGCACCATATTCCGATCTGCACAGCTCTCTCCCAGCCGAGACCGGATTCTGAGGAAGTCTCTTCTCGGGTGGGCGAAACTGGTACGGGTAAAAGCGTCCCTTGGCTGTTAGTGACTTCGCTAAAGAAGATTTTCGCAGTCCATCGGTGTAGCATACGCAGTCTCGAGCACGTTTTCTCTAGCGGTGTTGCTATTCTGGATCGCTACTGAGGACGACAAGCTCATTTCAATGATACTGTTGCAATGCTTTTCGTCCTGGTGTGTTTGCATTACCTCTCGCGTGGAGCATTTGAAAACCGTCAGGCCCAGTCATTTCTTGCAAGCTTCGCTCGTCTTGAGTATTCCGCATGAATTGTTCTCGTTGCAACGGCTCAAGCCGTTTGATGACTTGATTCTAGGGGTGTCTAGTTACGCGCATGCAATTCTCCTCGGGGCACTCATATGTGTTGAATCCCTTGACAAGAGACATCTCTTCAGACTCGAAGGAGATCGCAAACGTTCCCAGGAGGAGACAAGTGGATTTTTCAGGCAAAGGCTCTTTTGGTATCTCAGTGGCCTTTTCAGGAAAGGTGTGTGTGTCTCTCGCAATCTCGCTGGGGCGAAAGCCTACTGACAACTCTCCTAGCATATCGACAAACCCTCAATTTCGACAATCTCGAGGGAGTTGACACGAGACTGTTATCTCAAGAGGCGGCGGAACGATACCAAGCATACTGGTCCCAACCCGGACACCAGCCAGGACGACATGCTCTTTTACGCTCCATCTTCGTTGTCCTATGGAAGGATTTGTGTCTGCCAATCCTGCCCAGGTAAGTAAAATCGGCGTGTCAGGTAACCGAGGGCTTTTGCTAACGCGTGCGAAAGACTCTTAGGCCTCACCACGATGCTGACGCAGCCTTTTCTCATATCCGCAATGCTCACCCACATCCAGAACCCGGATCGTGAGTCCGTTGTTGGAGACTTTACGATGCTCGGCGCCTTCGCCCTCAATTTCCTCTGTTCGGCTGTGTTCAACGCGTGGTACTCCCACAGCACCACCCGATTCACCGTCAAGCTCCGGTCCGTCATGATCTCCGCGCTCTATGACAAGGCGCTCCGGGCGAACGGCCAGGGCGCAGATCTCGGCACCGCCACCGTCTTGATGAATGTCGACCTGGAAAAGGTCCTAGAGGGCATGAAGTGGTTGCACGAATTCTGGGCGGTCCCCGTCGGCATCGCGGTGTCGCTGTACATCTTGCAGACAAATATTGGGGTGGCCTTCCTGGTGCCGCTGGTTGTCCTTGCCTTGGCTACGGTCATGAGCTGGGACATTGGGGACGTCATGAGGAGCCGCAATCTCGAATGGGTGACAAAGACGGAGAAGAGGGTCACGATGATGTCGAAGATTGCATCTTCCGTAAAGGAGATCCGCATGCTTGGCTTCACGGAAGTGCTTCATGATATCATGATCAGTCTGAGGATTGATGAGTTGCTGGCTTATAGGTAAGTTAGCTATGTCGATGGTATTACCGCGTCGAGTACACCATCAAGTTTTGCTTACGGCGTTTGGTAATGTAGATCGACCACAAGTCTCTGGATCTTCGTGGTAGGGATTGGTAAGCTATTTCCTTCTGACTGCTCATAACGGATGATCGCTGACTTGTTCAAACAGGATACGCGATGTTTCCCATATTGATTTTCGCAACCTTCACCCTCGTCGCGGCGTCCAGTCTTCGAGGTGGGCACACCTTCAAGGCTGAAGCCATGTTCGCATCCCTATCCCTTCTGAAGCTGATGGCCGCCCTGTCACTCCCCTTCCTGCAGACGATGATCACCTGCCAAGGCGCTGGAGCATCGATAGACCGGATCCAATCCTACCTCGTAGACGATGGAGAAGCGCACGAGTCCCCAGTGCGTATGCGGCACCTGGAAGCTGAGACAGGTCAACGCGAAGAGGCCAATGCCCATGGCTTCGAGCTACAGGAAACCTTCGCAAAGCCCGGGCGCACATGGGCGTTTGAAACAGCCGCCGCCGATTTCGGCTTCAGCAACGGACAACCCCTTCTGCACAAGATCACACTGGCCATCGACCGGGGCTCGTTCACAATGGTCGTCGGAAAAGTCGGCAGCGGAAAGTCGCTGTTGCTCCTCTCGCTGCTGGGCGAGTTGTCCATCCTCAATGGACAAGCCAAACGCAGCTGTCCCGACGCGAGCTTCTGCGCCCAGCCGCCATGGCTGCGTAACGTGTCTGTACGGGATAACATCCTGGGCGAGAGCGCGTTCGATGCAGATTGGTACAGCTCGGTTATCTGGGCATGCGGGTTGGACCAGGACTTCCAAGAGCTGTCAGATGGGGACGCCACGCTGGTCGGTACCGGCGGGATGAGCCTCTCGGGAGGCCAGAAGAACAGGGTATCGCTCGCCAGAGCTGTCTATGCTCGCAAATCGGTCGTGATAATCGACGACGTACTCTCGGGGCTCGACAAGACGACGGAGAAGCTAATATTCTCGCGCGTGTTCGGCCGCAACGGCCTGCTGCGGCAGATGCAGTGCACCATCGTGCTCGCGACGCATTCGGCAGGCTGGGCTGCGCAATCCGACAAGATCGTGGTTGTCTCGGAAGGACGCATCGTCGCTGACTGGCACTACGACACTCTGCTCAGAGTTCCAGGCCTGTGGGATACGCACTGCTCGTCGGTGAGCGGGACTGCTTCTCAAGAAGAGGATATCCCTACGCAGGCCATATCACAGGAGCTCGAGAAGAGCCAGCAGAATGCGACAAACACTCAGCCAGAGTCCAAGAAGGAGACGGATTCCGAAGACGATTACAGGCGAAAAGGTCATGCTGGCACTCTCATGTACTATCTCCTTGGCTTCGGAAAGCTACGGATTGCGCTGTATATTGCGTTGTCGATCGCGACGTACGCGTCCAGCGCCGTTCAGTTCATCTGGGTCCAGAAGCTGGTCAAGGACAGCGTTTCCATTGTCTTATTCAGCCGGAGCATCGGCGTGTTCACCAGCATCAGTTTTTTTGCCTTCTCCGTCATCGCCATCTACCTGTCGTACTTCTTCCTTGTTCTTTGCCCTCGGTCAGGCCTCCGGCTGCATGCCAGACAGCTTTCGTCCCTCATGAAGGCCAAGTTCACGGCACTGGTGACCAAAGACTCCGGCGAAATCACAAACCTCTTCTCTCAGGACACTATAATTGTCGACAGACTACTTCCAATTCTGGTGCTCAATATTTCAACCGGTAAGTTGTGCTGTCGATATCCCATGAGGCCCGGATCACATCCCAGCTGACACCGCAAACCTGGCCAGGCTTTCTGGAACAGACCAAAAATATCATTTTGCTCGTCGCCGCGACTCCTCCGATCGCGCTTATGATACCCATCCCAGCTGCCATTGGATATATGGTGCAACACTATTATTTACGGACTTCACGGCAACTTCGCCATTTAGACCTGGAGGCAAAAGCTCCTCTGTGCTCCAACTTCATCGAGACGCTCGCTGGGAGCGCCACCATCAGGGCCTTTGGTTGGTCGGCTGATTTCAAACGGCGAAATAAGAAACTCCAGGATACCTCTCAAGCACCGTATTATCTCCTTCAGGATGCCCAAAACTGGTTGTCGCTCGTCCTTGACCTGATTGTCACCGGGATTATC
The DNA here is from genome assembly GCA_023242295.1 of Diaporthe ilicicola. Taxonomy (NCBI): domain Eukaryota; kingdom Fungi; phylum Ascomycota; class Sordariomycetes; order Diaporthales; family Diaporthaceae; genus Diaporthe; species Diaporthe ilicicola. The sequence goes on along the minus strand of JALPVH010000037.1, from coordinate 129,065 downwards.
TCAATCCTGGTGGGATTGGCACTGTTCTTCCGTTCAAATACGGACCCCAGCTACCTTGCACTGGCTCTGATTGGAGTGGTGAGCGACGGATCAACCCCATTCTTTTGCTTGTTTTGAGACTTGTGCAGAAATGGTGACTAAGGCTCCGCCGACAGATCGATCTAGGCTTCACCATCCGCGTCCTCGTTCTCGCGTGGACAGAGGTGGAGACGGCCATGAGCGCCGTCACACGCATCCGCCTCTTCCTGGACAACACAAGCCAGGAGCCCGTCAGATACTCTGACACGACTGACTCTCTCTGGCCCCGGCACGGCGCCATCCAGTTTCACAACGTCTCCGCGTCCTACACCTCGGACCGGTCCAGCGCGCCCACGCTCCGCAGCATCGACCTCGAGATAGCCGCCGGCGAGAAGGTGGGCATCTGCGGGCGCACGGGGAGCGGCAAGTCATCGCTCGTCGCCACGCTCCTCGGCCTCACGCACCTGGTCGAGGGCGACATCCTGGTCGACGGTGTCTCGACGGCGACTGTGCCGCTGGGAAAGCTAAGGAGGAGAGTTATCACGCTGACCCAGGACCCTTTTTTCCTGGAAAAGACCGTGAGGGAGAATCTGGTGCCCTGGCGGGGTGTGGACGAGCTCGGTGAAGTTATTGAGGCGGAGTGGACGACGCAGCATGATCCGTCGGACGAAGATCTGATAAGCGCGTTGAGAAGCTGCGAAATCTGGGACAAGTTTGAAGCGGCTGCCCCGGAGGGCCAATCTGGACTCGACATAAGCATGGCGGGCGTGAACAGCCTGCTGAGCGAGGGTGAAAAGCAGCTGTTTTGTTTAGCTAGAGCCGTGTTGCATCCGGGTAAAGTTGTGATACTGGACGAGGCGTCAAGCCGGTGAGTTTCCCTGCTCTGATCTGCCAGCACGTTGCTACCCACACAAGAGAGAGCTACTAACAAAGAGTTTACTGCGGCAGTGTCGATGCCAAAACCGACACTCTCATGCAGAGAATCCTTAGGGCCAAATTCGTGGACAGGACCATCCTCGCCATATCCCACAGCATCAGTGCAGTCATAGATTTCGACCGGGTCGTGGTCATGGACGGTGGAAAAGTGGCCGAGGTTGATTCTCCAAAGGCTTTAATGGCGAAGAAAGGAAGTTTATTCGCTGCGTTGGCTAAAGCACATGCTCCCAGCGGAGAACAGGGAAGCCTGATTTGAAATAGCGACACGCTGACATAAGCATGAATGGTTCAAACGTAGATGATATCTAGGTTTACAAGCAATATTTCTCTACCTATTCGGGAGATTAGGCGCTAATAACTAGATCCTCTGGTTTCAAATCATTCTAAAACGTAGATTTCCGGCTGCGTAACAGTCTATATTAGCTGTCTCTTATCAGATCTATCTCCGCGTGGTTACTCTTGTCAGCAGTAGGAGACTCGATACTATGTAGGATATGCGTCGCAAGGCTGGTCAGACTGTTACGGCATCGCTTTAGCTGGGATACTTTACAATGCCACCATCGCATCAAAAACCCCACAAACATCAATTTCAAGTTTCATTTGCCAGAGGCCATGAAAGAAGGGAGTCCTACCTTCATGGAAACATCCTCCACTCATTATTCTAAAATTCGTGATGAATAATAATGATGGTGATAGTGGTACAGGCCGTTCAGCCAAGTGCGGCCAAATAAGCTATATGGAAATCTCCCTTTTTTATATAAGTTAAAGTTAGGATACCAAAAGAATATTACAAGCTAACCGCTTAGCGAATTAACTCCGGGTTCCTATAGCTAGTTAATAGGCCTACAGGCGGTTTCCCAGCACAATTGCAATTAAGCCATATAGAGTAGACCCACGTGCTAATATAATTACAAATGAAGAGAAGGGACATTAAAGGGTGCGAAGGCAATATATAGACCCAGATAAAGCTAATGGGAAATTTCTTTTTGCTTTAAACACTTATAGTGAAGGGCACTTAAGTAAGGAGTTAATCTAGGGTATTGGTCGGGCTAGGGTATATATACGTAAAAGAAAACAATAGGCAAAAACAACTTAATTAACTAAATTTATAGTTATTATTAAGTTAAAGCTATTATTAAAAAAGTAATAGCTATAAGCTAATCTATAGAAAGCGTTTTAACTAGATTATTTATTAAGCTAAAGGGTTATAGCTAACTAATTAGCTATATCTGCTATAGTTAACTACTATTATTTCTATATTAGTAATCTTTTAATTTAGCTATAATTAAGCCGTTACTAAATAACCTAAAAATATCTTTTCCTTTTAATTAATATAATAAATTATATAACTTTATTTATTAATTATCTATTTAATTTATTATATTTAATATAACCCTTTATTTAAACTATTAACTTATTTATATTAATTAAATATTTTAGCACCTTATTTAATAAAGCTTTTATTATAATATTTATAAAGTTATTATTGCTATTAATCTATCTAACTTTATAAATCTTTTATTATTTATATATTTAATATAAGGCTATAATATTAATTATTAACTATTTCTCTTTTATTATACCTAGCTTAATAAAGTACTTATATAATAAATAAAAATTTATATAAATAATAAAGGGAATTAAGAAAAGGTTTAATTAATTAATAATTAGCTATATTATTAATAAAAATACTATATTAATATTAAAGCCGCCGGCTATATTATAAATCTTTAATACTAATATATTTTTAATAACTTATTAATACTTTATAAAAAATTAATAAAGTATATTATTATATATCTTATATTATAAAAGATTAATATTCTTTTTTTTATTAATAATAATTATTATATAACCGATTTATAAGCTAAGATCTTAATTATTAATAAAAGATTTATTTATAAAAATTATTAAGAATATTATTATTAAATTAATTAAAATATATTATAACCCTTATTTTAAATTAGCTCTTTATTATTTTAGCTATTTATTAAGTTTATTATAATTATTATAATTTAATTCTTAAGCTTATACCGTAATAAAAAGGTTAAAAGCAGCTTTTAGCTAATAAATTAATGCGATATAAGCTTTATAGGCCTATTAATAAAGATATTATTAAAAATAATTATTAAAATTTATATTAATTGGCTTAAGCTTAATACCTTAGCTTTTTTATTTTATCTTAATAATATTATTAAAGGCTATTATTAACTTATAGCTATTAAAGTTTAATAGCTATATAAGGGAAAGTATAATTTTTAATTTATACTTAATTTCTACCTTTTAAATCTTTTCTTCTTTAATAGCTAAAAATAATAAGCTTATAATAATAAAGGTATATTAATTTATATTTTAATTAGCTTAAATAAATCTTTTCTATTACTTATAATTAAAAGGTATAAGTTATAGCTAAAGGTTATTATTTTTAATTCCTTATAATAATACTTATAATATATTATTTACTAATATATATCTATTTTAATAATATTATAAAATAGCTTAATTAATTATATAATTATCCCTTTAAAGTATTTTACCTTTAATTTCTTTAATAGTTAAGCTAAAATTATTTATAATAACTTATTTTTTAACTATAAATAGGCTTATATAATATTATATAGCTTAAGGGTTTTTTCTTTTATAAAAAGTAAAGCTATAATAATAATAATTAATTATTAGCTAACTTATTAAATTATTAATAATTAGGTTAAAATAAACTTTTTCTTATTATTATTATAGCTTTAAATTATAAGTTTTAATTTCTTATATAGCTATTTAACTTTATTTTTAATCTTATAAATTATTTAAACCTTAAATAATTAAATTTTATTATAAAGGTTATAATTAAAACTCTTAAATCGGAAGATATTATAGGTAATTAAATTATTAATCTTTTAATTATCTAATTCTTTAAATAAGCTATTATTAATTATAATTATACCTTTATATTAAAGCTTAAAAAATAAAATATAATTGTCCTTTTTTTTTAAATTATAAGGGCTTTAATAATAAAAGATTACTTTTTAAATTATTTCTATTTTTATAGTAATTATTAATAATTAATTATAATAATAGCTTCCTAATTAAGGAAAGGTTTTAATATTACTATAATAATTATATCTTTTATAAAGCTATTACTATTTTTATTAATATCGGCCTTATTATAAATAATTTTATTGCTTTTAGTAATAGGCCTTTTTAAAGATACTAGCTATATATTCTTATTATATAAATATAGGTATATATAGGTTAATTTAAACCTTATAAGGCTATTTAAAAAATTTAAAATAAGGTTATAGCTATTAATAGTAATTAACTTAAATAGGCCCTATTAGCCGCCCTTTTTATACTATATTTAAACTTTACTTTAAAGCAGAAAGGTTAATATATTAATTATATTAAAGCTATTTTTTATATAAATTACTTTATTAACTTAATATTTTATAAAAAATTTCTAGAAGATTTTTATTACTTTTTTTATAGCTTCCGCTTATTTCTATATAAATAGTATAAGTAATAAGTTTATTAATATTTATAAATAAATACCGAATATTAATAATATCGGGATTAAGCTATTAAAGCTAAAGATATTATTTATAGCTTTAACTATTATTTATAAAATCGCTTTAGGAGTATAATAGTTTAATAACTTAATAAAAAAAATCTTATATATATAGCAGAAAAATTTATAATACCTTTTAATTTTTCTAATTAACTAATAAGCTTTTATAGAAATTTACTTATAATTTATTTTTATTAATCTTACTTTATTATAAAATTTAGCTAATATAAAATTTATTTCGGCATTATAAGAAATCTATTTTAAAAAACCGATATATATATTAACCTATATTTAATATAAAGCTTTTTATATATCCCTTATAAAAAAAAAGGTAAGAAATCTAGCTATTTAAAAAAGGATTATTATATTAATTATATATAAAATAAATTTTAAATTTAAATATATTATATTTATAATTAACTTATAATTAAAATTATAATTATTCTTTAATATAAATTTAAACCTTTTAAATATTAAATTATAAAGTTAATAGTAATAGTAAAACTTATTTATTATAATTAATATAAGTATATCGGGATTATAGCTTAAATCTTATAAAAGCCGGGCTAATTAATTTATTAATAAATAACTAAAGCGGTAATATAAATAATATAGCTTAATTTTTATAAAAAAAATATTAGCTTTTTATCTTAAAATAAAAAACTATAAATAACCCTATTTATATATAATAGAATATACCTTTTTATAGCTACTTTTATTATATTATATTATTTTATTAATAATATTTTAGAAAAAAATATTTAATTTATTTATATCCTAAATATAAAAAAAAAGGGTATTAAAGCCTTAATTATATAAAATATAATTAATCTAATTAACGTTTTAATTATAATAATACCGATAAATATTAATTTAAAATCTTTTTTAAATTTAATAAATACCTTACTAGCTTATAAAAAATCTATTATTATTATTAAATTATTTTAATAAAGAATAAAATACTATTTATAGCCTATTATAAAAAATTTTATTATATTAATATTTAAAATAATACTTTAAAATCTTAAATATAAATATCGCCCTTTAATTATAAATTAGTTAATAGTTATACTTATATTATTAATAGCTTCTTTTTTAAAAATAAAGATATAAAAGAAGGCGTTATTTATTATAAATATTATTATCTTTTTACTATTAATATAAATATTCTTATTATTATTATTAAAAATATTTAACTTTTTTACGTTATAGCCTTTATAATTAATAATATAAATAGCTATATTTTAATTTATTATAAGTTAATTATAATATTAGTATTAAATAATAAATTAATTTTATAATTATTTTTTTTTTTAAAAATATATTTTATTAATTAGTAATCTTTTTTATTATAAATAAAATACCTTTTTTTTTAGGCTAATAACTATTAATTTAAGATTTATTAATAATAGCTTTCTTAAAATAATTATCTTTAAAATAAAGCTTTAAAGCCTTTTTAATAATTATTATTATATTAATAATTAAAATATATTATTTCTGCCTTATTGCTAGCCTCTTTTAAATCTTAAATAAAGATATTTTAAATTTTTTAAGTAAGATAAGTATTAAAGTAAAACCTAAAGTTTTAAAATAGCTTTTTATATAATTCTGCCGCTATAAAAAAAACTACTTTAAATTCTATTATTTTAATATAGATATAAATAACCTAATTATAAAAAACTTTATTACCTTTATAACTAGATTTAAATATTTATTAATATAGCTATAATTTTTTTAAAAAAAGGTAAAAGATTTTATAAGGGCTTTTATTAATATTATCCTTATTATCTTAAAAGGTTTAAAAGGTTATTTATATCTAATTATTATAATATTATTATTAATTAATATCGGTATTAAAATATATCTTTAGCTTATAATAAGCTATATTAAAAATATCGTTATAGCCAATATAATAAATAAAATAATTTATTATATAGCCCTTAAGGATTCTTAATAATATTATATAAAATTAACCGGGTTTTATTTTATTATACTTATAATAAAAAAGAAAAATCTATAACTTATTATTAAAAAGATTATATACTTTTCCGCTTTACTTATAATTATTATTCTAGCTCTTTATAAACTTTAAAATCCTTTTAAAATTAAATCTTTTATTAAAATAAAATTAGGGAAAAAGATATCGGTAAGGGTTATATAATACTTTTACTATTATAAATACTAAGTATAATATTTCTTTTTAATAGTATAAAGTACTTATTACTTATAATTATTAATATTTATAAATTTTTTAATTTTCTTCTTAAAGGCGGAATCTTTATAAAATAGTAAAATTATATAAAGGTTAATCTACTCCTTTATATATTTCTTCTTCTATTTATAAAGAAAAAGGAAAGGCTTAAAAAAAAGGAAAAGCTTAAGGCGGAAAAAAAGCTTAAAAAGAAAAAAAAGCTTAAAAAAGGTAAAGCTATTTTTAATATAATTCTTACCGCTTATAATAAGGTAGTAAAAAGCTATTCCCCGGCTGCTAAAATAAAAATACCTTTAAATTAATATTATAAAAAAGGCTAAATACTAGTTAAAATTAAGGCTAATTCTTAATAAAAATAATAAATTATTCCGGATTATATAAAGTTTAACCGTTTTTTATATTAAAAGATATTTATTATTATTTCTAAAAGAAATATAAATCTTTATTTATTTTTGCTATATCTTAAAGTTTTATATCTTTCTATTTAAGGCTTATTTTAAGGAAAAGTAAGTTATAAAGTTACTTTTTAATTCTCCCGTTATTAATTTTTAAATAAATTTCTTCTTTTTAAAACATTACTTTTAATTTATAAATCTATTATAATTTAATAATACTAAATATCTTTATAATCTAATTCTTAAAATTACTTTAAAAATAGATAAGGAAAATATTATTAATAGCTTTATTTTCTTAAAATATATTTACCTTATAAATAAAATATATAATAAGCTTTATAAAGAATTTCTCTTTTAATTTTATAGTTAAATTAATAAGGGTAGGGTTTATAGCTTTTTATTTAAGAAATTTAACCTTTAAATAAGCCCTTTTAAGTTTTTATATATATGCCTTTTTCTATTTATTATAGGCGGAATTTATAAATTTTTTTAAAAAAAATATTTTTAAAGTTTTTTATTTTTAAGGAATATTATAATATTTACTACTATAGCTTATAACCGGCTTAATAAATTATTTACCCTTAAATAGTAATTCTTAATAAGCGGAAATATTATTATATAATTTAATTAATAAAATTATTTCTTTTTTAAATTAATTAAGGAAAATAATAGTTAATAATAACTATTACCGGTTATTTAAAAAAAAGTGTAATAATTTAAAAAAAAGGAAAAATAAGTAAAATTTATTATAATATTTTTATTGCTATTATTAATAATAATAATAATAATACTAATACTTATAATATTAATAATAATAAAGAAAAGAAAAGAAAATAAAATAAATAATAATAAAAAAAGATATAGGTTATAAAAAAAATATAAAATATAATAAAATCTTTAATTAAATTTATATAAAAATAGTAATTTTAGGTTTTAAAGGCGTATTAATATAATAAAAATAAATTAGATAATAATATTAGCTAAATTATTTTAAATATATTTTAAGCGCTATAAACTTTTTAATAAAATTAAATTAATTATTTTTCCGGTTAATTTATAATATATTTTATATAAGAAAAAGATAGGGTTTTTATACTAATTAAGGTTTTTTTTTAATTTTAAGCTTTTAAAAGTTTTAATCTATATTTATTATAAAGGCAAAAAGAAAGGGTTAAGGGAAGAGAGGGTTAAAGAAGTATTTAAGAAAAAAAGGGTTAAGGGAAAGGGCGTTTTTAATTATAGTATTTTTCTTAGCTTAAGTTAAAAAAAAGGTTAAAAAAAGAAGGGATTATAATATATAATTATAATAGCTACTTAATAGGTTAATTAAAAAAAAAGGCTTATTAAAAGAAAATTAATAATAAAAAGAGTAAGTATAATAAAATATATCGGAGGTTATAAATATTTTTATTAATAATTTTTTTATATAAAGGAATTTAATAATAGTTATAGGTAATAGCTAATAGCTAATTTTAATATTTTCTAAATATAAATAATAGCTATTAAACTTAAAAATATTATAATTTTAATATAGAAATTATTGCTTAATTAATATAGGTTAGAGCTAATAATAATAAGCTTATAATTAATAACGATTAAGGTTTACCTTTTTAACCTTACTATTAAAGATTATTAAGTAATTATTAATTATTATTAATTAAGCTGGGGTATATATATATAAAAGAAAATAATAAGCAGAAATAATTCGATTAATTAGATTTATAGTTATTATTAGGTTAAAGCTATTGCTAGAAGGGCAATAGCTATGGGCTAGTCTATAGGGAGCGTTTCGGCCGGATTATCTATCGGGCCGAAGGGTTGCGGCTGACTAATTAGCCACGCCCGCCGCAGCCAACTGCTGCCATTTCCATACGGGGTGAGTAGGCCGACAGGTGCTAGTCTGGACGCTGTACCTGGCGTTCTTGTCCCATAGCGGACCATACGATAGTTCGTCCTGAGGCCGGTAATCCATAGAGTATGGGATTCTAATATTTCCGTGTAACATTGCCCTCAGACCTTTCCGTTCACAACGTCAAGCTCGGTGTCCTGACTTCTCCGAGGCCAACTTGCCCGAGCTTTCCGTCTTAAGTCCGTACTGCAGTTCCACCCGCCTCTCCGCCGCGGTCAGTTCCATTGGATGGAGGCCTAGATGCCGGGGCCCCATCCGGCCCTGGTCCCTGTCGAAGCTCAATGGCGTGCTCCCCAGTGTTTAGCGCCTTAGGGGTTCCAAACATTAAAATGTGGACCTCTCCACACAAAGTCGCTCCCGATCCGAGTTACGGGATGTGATCTGCTGGGCCCTGAGTCCCCAATAGAAAAGGCAGTGCACGAAATAACCTTTGGAATCCCTGTGGAGTCGTATAGCCGGTAACCGAGTGGAAATAGTAATGCTGGACGAATTCGAACTTCCGATGTACAACAATGATCAATTCTAATCGACTCCAGTCCGGCAATAGACCTCATTCTCATGGAAGGAAAGCTAACGAGGCTAGCCAGGCATGTTAAAGATTTGTTCTCCTCGAGGCTCGAGATTGGAAACATTGTAATCAGTATTGGATCTTGTATTTAGAAGTATATTGAGTCCATCCAAATGGGGGACTGCTCATACCTAGTCATAAATGTTATTGATGCTGGGCTGCTCGCCGCGTCATGAACATCACATCTAATCATCTCACCACTTACAATCTCACCGTCCAGAGACACGCCGTCTTTCGTCGTCTCACTTCCAATAGTCTCCAGCAGTTGTCAATGTTATAAGATTTCTCTCCAACATCATCCCATCAAAAGACTGTCTTAGAAACCATCAGCGGATCAAGCGCAGTATTACGAGCCAAAATGCAACAGCCTAAATACGCCTCCCAGGCTGACACGCGGCAAATATGGACTTGGAACGCAACAGTACCGGAGGCCATCGACGGCCTTCTCCACGGCCTTTTCGTGGAAAAGGCGAATGAGGCACCAGATGCGCTGGCGGTGGACGCATGGGATACTAAGTTTACCTACGCGGAGCTTGATAGGGCCACGACACGACTAGCAAGCCATCTCGTTCACGTCAGCGGCGTCGAACCGGGTATGCTTGTCCCAATATGCTTTGAAAAGTCTGCCTGGGCCATCGTGGCCATGTTATCGGTGCTCAAGGCTGGTGCTGCGTTTGTTCCTCTCGACCCGGCTCAGCCAGCCCTTCGAAGGGCGAAAATCTTGAGGCAGCTGGACGACCGCGCACCGGTTGCAGTTGCATCAATTGCATACGCCAAGGCGATCCAGGAAGACGGCCGAAGAGTAGTCATCGTCGGACCGTCTGAACTCGAACGTCTACAAGAAGAGGATCTCCCGCCCAAGTCTGTGGGCGCAGACTGCGCTGCTTACTGTTTATTCACATCTGGTAGTACCGGGGAGCCTAAAGGCGTCGTCATGGAACACGGTGCGGTTGTTTCAAGCCAGATACATCGACGCAATTACAAGGGATATGACAAGGATTCCCGAGTTTTTCAGTTCTCATCCTATACTTTCGACACCTGTATCGACGAGATCTTCATGACCCTTGGTGTCGGGGGTTGCGTTTGCGTACCCTCTGAAGATGACAGAATGAACAGGCTGGCATCAACAATTCACAAAATGTCCGTCAACTTGCTCGAGGTCACTACGACAGTGGCGGCATTGATAAGTCCTGACGAGGTTCCCTTGGTCAAGACAATCATCTTCGGTGGAGAGTTCTTGTCCCACGCCGCATTTGCGCCTTGGGAGGGCAAGGCCCGGGTAATTAACACCTACGGCCCAACCGAATGCTGCGTCGACTGCGTCTTCAGTGACTTCACAAGCACGTCGGCACCCGGACTCATCGGTACAAGTGCCGGGTCTGTTACGTGGGTCGTGGACCCCGATGACCACAATCACCTCACGCCTATCGGCTCAACTGGAGAGCTTTTGATTGAAGGTCCAGTACTGGCGAGAGCGTACTTGAACAGCCCAGAAAAGACGGCAGAAGCCTTTGTAAAAGATCCGGATTGGCTGCTCCGTGGAGTCGACGACCGACCTGGTCGCGAGGGGAGGCTATATAAGACTGGCGACCTTGTCAAGTACACCACGGACGGCGAGATTGTATACGTTGGGCGTAAAGATACTCAAGTCAAGATCCATGGCCAGCGAGTCGAGCTGGGAGAGATTGAGTCCCAAATCTTGGAGCACTTGCCACATGGCACTCGTGCTATTGCTGAGGTTGTCGCCTATGCAGACAGCACCCAGGCCCTGGTGGCCTTCGTTCATCTTTCCAATGAGAGGGCCCCATCAGGACCATACGGGATTAGCGGTGATCCAATGGCGTTGGAACCTATGGCCGACGCGACTTCTCTGCAGAGAAATCTCTCCAAAGCCCTGCCCGCATACATGGTGCCCACTACCTTCTTCACTAGCCGAGACTTCCCAATGACTACGTCTGGAAAGATCGACCGCAGGCTTCTCCGAGAGGCAGCCGCACAGCTCGGCATGGTCCATAACACTGGAGAAAATTCGCTCCGGCCCATCAGCAGCAGGGAGCGAAAACTCCAGGAGATATTTGCAGACATCCTGAAGGTCGAAAAGTCGAAAATTGGCGTCAACGACAGCTTCTTTGAGCTTGGCGGCACCTCGGTCGCTGCCATAAAGCTTGCGGGCCAAGCACGGAAGCAGGGGATGAAGCTTGCGGTAGCCGACATTTTCCAGCATCCAAGGCTCTGCGATCTTGCGGCAAAAGCATCGTCAAAGCCCAGCAAGACCAAGGAGCTTCCGATAGCGCCGTTCTCCTTGCTCGGTTCATCAGAAGAGGGCCGACTTGTTCGGGACCGGACGGCGGCATCGTACAATCTGGAACCAGATGCCATCGAGGATATGTTTCCCTGCACGCCGCTACAGGAGGGTATGCTATCTTTGACCAGTCGTGACACTGGTAGTGAGTATATGATCCAGAGAGTCCTCCAAATTTCGCCCAATATAGACATTGCGCGGTTCCGCATTGCCTGGGAAACCGTTGCGGAACAACTCCCAGCCCTGCGGACCAGGATGTTTCTCGCCGAAGATGGAGGAAATCTGCTCCAGGGTTTCATCAAGGATGGGGTGCACTGGAAGCAGGCCAACAATTTGGATGAGTATCTGCGGAGCGACAGAGCGATACCCATGGAGCTGGGAGATCGGTTGGTGCGGTACGCCATCGTGGAGGAAGCCCAAGCGAGGTATTTCGTATGGACCATCCACCATTGCATCTACGACGGCTGGACAATGCCGCGTATGATTGCGTTGGTTGAGCGCGCCTATGCCCAACAAGCCCTGAGCCTTGGACAACACGGAAATTTCAACGCTTTTGTGAAAAACTTCTTGAGTCGCAATGTGGAGGAAGCCAGAAAGTTTTGGACCTCGTATCTAGAGGGCTCTGAAGCCACGAAGCTCCCAAACCGCCTCTACAAACCAGATTCAGCAGAGTCGAGAGGGTTCGCAGAGAGCCGTCGGCCAATCCCCCTCAGCAGCAGCAAACACCACATCCCGACTACCGTGATACGCGCCGCGATGGGAATTGTCCTCGGCCAGGTTACGGACTCGGACGACGTCGTCTTTGGAACTGTCGTGTCCGGTCGGCAGTGTGCCATTGATGACATCGAGGATATCATGGGCCCGACGCTTGCGACTGTTCCAGTCAGGCTGCGAATAGATCCTAGCAAGACAAAAGGGCAGTTCTTGGATTCCGTGCAGGACGACGCCATAGCCATGGTAGCATACGAGCAAGAGGGCATCCAAAGCATTGTCGGCTTTGACTCATCGTGCCGAGACGCATGCAACTTCCAGGTGTATTTGGCCGTCCAGCAGGAGGACCCTGACTCTTTCGATTCTGGAGCACTTGGTCAGTGGCAGTGCGAATTGGGGCGCCCAAATGGGGTGAGCACCTATCCAGTCATGGTCGAATGTTATTTGGAAGGCGATGGGCTGAACCTCCAAGCCACCTTCGACCCAGAAACAGTCTCGTCGTCGGAGATGGACAGGATCATCAACCACTTCTTCTACGTTTTGGAGCAGCTTCTACAGGGGGATCTGTCCCAAAAGCTGGATGACATCAACCCGGTGTCACCGCATGACCTGCAACGCATCTTGACATGGAATGACACCGTCCCTGTACTTGTCGAGCAGACGCTCCACGATATCTCCCTGAGCAAGACGCGACAGACACCTGATGCCACGGCCGTCGATGCCTGGGACGGGCGCCTCACGTACTCGGAGCTGGACCTCGCCACGTCACACGTTGCAAGCCTTTTGCTCCAAGCCGGCGTTGGGCCGGGCGTGATGGTCCCCATATGCTTCGAGAAGAGCATTTGGGTTGTCGTTACAATGCTGGCCATCCTCAAGGCTGGCGGCGCCTTTGTCCCCCTCGACCCCAAGCAGCCGAAGCTTCGGAGGGAGACAGTCATCAAGCAGATTCAGTGTCCGGTGATGGTCGCCTCCGCTGCTAATGCTGGTTTGCTACAGCGAGATGGTCGCGCTGTCATGGTCGTTGGACCAAATGTAGTCGACATCCAACGGTTACGGTCCAGCCCAAGTCATGATTTTACAGTTCCTAAAGACATCAGCCCTGCATCCGCAGCGTATACACTGTTCACTTCTGGAAGCACTGGAGAACCCAAAGGTGTTGTCATACAGCATCAAGCAATTAGTTCCAGTCTCCTGTCACGTGCGGAAGGTCAAGGGTACGGCCCTCATACTCGCGTTCTCCAGTTTGCCTCGTACACGTTCGACGCGATGGTGGATGAAATCTTCATGACGCTGGTATGTGGAGGATGCGTATGCATCCCAGCGGACGACGATGCCATGAGTGACCTAAACGGTTCTATCAGGGATTTCGGAGTGAACAGCCTGGCTATTACTGCTACTATAATCCGCCTGATAGACCCGGAAGAGGTCCCCGATGTCGATTCAGTCATATTCTGGGGTGAAGCTGCCTCTCAGCAGGACCTGATTCGGTGGTCTCGCGTCCCGAGGAATCGGACCCCAAGACTTCAGGTTCGTTATGGACCGACTGAATGCTGCGTCACCTGCACTCATTACGAAGTGGACCTTGACAGGTTTCCCCGAGGAAACCCCATCGGAAAAGCAGTGGGATCAAGATCGTGGGTCGTGGATTCAAAGAACCATGATAAACTTGTCCCCATTGGAGGGATCGGAGAGCTGCTCATCGAGGGCCCGGCACAGGCTCAGTGGTACTTGAACGATCAGGCGAGAACCGACGCGGCGTTTATCTATGACCCCAAGTTCCTCACCCACACCCACAACCGAAGCCTTCAGGATGAACGAGCTCGAAGAAGGAGGCTGTATAAGACTGGCGACCTTGTCAGGTACGACGAGGATGGGAATCTCATTTATATGGGGCGTAAAGATGCGCAGGTCAAACTGAATGGCCAGCGTGTGGAGCTCGGAGAGATTGAGTCGCACCTTGCCAGCTGTGTCTTGGGTGCTTCACACGTCCTCTCCGATATAGTCACTTTTGAGAGCGGCCAGCGCATGTTGGCAGCATTCATCAAGTTTGGCACCAACGACAAGACGACAATTACTAAAGGCCAGCTGGCTAAACCCCTTCCGACTGCTGACAAGCTCGAAATCGAAAACAAAATGTCTCAGCGTGTCCCGAGACACATGATTCCGACAGCTTTCTTCGTCATCCAACGCGTCCCCCACACCCTCACGGGCAAACAGGACCGCCGGTACCTGCGCCAAGAAGCGAAGCGTGTCGGGCTGCAGGGTAACAACCAGGAGAAAGATGAAAAGACCACATCTATTCCCGTGACTGAACGCGAGAAGAAAATGCAGCAGGTCTGGTCCAAGATACTTAACGTGGAGCCGGCGACAATCCACGTCAACGATACCTTTTTTCAGCTGGGTGGTCACTCAGTGACTGCGATGAAGGTGGCAGCCGAGGCCCGGAAGCACAAAATGGGGGTCACAGTGGCGGATATCTTCCAAAACCCGCGCCTGCGTGACCTGGCTGCCGTCGCCAGGACCTCGACAAACCAAAAGGACGCTACGATTCCGCCGTTCTCCTTGCTTCCGCACCCATCAGAACACTTGAAGCTTTGTCACGAGATATCAGCCACACACGGGCTCGAAGAGGATGCCATTGAAGATCTCCTTCCGTGTACCCCTCTCCAGGAAGGCCTTCTCTCGCTGACCAGCCGCGACACCGGTGATTACCTTGCTCAACGGGTCCTTCGAATGGCGGACGATATTTCGCTGGACTCGCTGCGCGAGGCTTGGGAGGCCGTTGTACGCGCGCTTCCCATACTGAGAACCAGGCTCTTCTTCACCAAAGATCATGGCATGCTCCAAGGTGTCTTGAAACGGGGAATCGAGTGGGCTCACGCAGAAAGCCTTGAGGATTATCTGCAGTCGGACATGGCCAAGTCTACCGGTATCGGCGAGCCTCTGAACAGGTACGCCATCATAAATGGCCAGTCTGACCAGGGGAGATGGCTCGTGTGGACGATGCACCACAGCCTTTACGACGCGTGGACGCTGCCGCGCATCCTGGATATGGTCGAGAGCGCCTACAAGGGCCAAAGTCTGGGTCAGCCAGGCAGCTTTGGCGTCTTCATCAAGTACCTCATGGACCGTGACACGGAGAAGACCAGACATTTCTGGCAAAATTACCTCTCCGGCGCTCGCCGTCTTGAACTCGTTAAGCCCGGCGAGACGACCGAGCCCCCTGCCAGGGGCTTCCTTCAGAGAGAGTGGGCGACGAGGTTCAACAACGACCACCATGTGCCTGCAACCTTCATCCACGCGGCTGTTGGCATCGTCCTTAGCCAACTTTCTGGCGGAATAAATGACGTGACGTTTGCGAGCACGGTCTTTGGCCGAGCCTGTCCGGTGGATGGAATCGAGAACATCATGGGTCCGACCATCGCAACGGTCCCCATTCGAGTCCAGTTCCAGACCGGGCAAACCGTCAGAGATCTTCTCGATAAGTTGCAACACCACGCTACGTCGATGGTCCCACACGAACAAGAGGGGATCCAGAATATCCGGCGGATGAGCCAGTCTTGCCGGAATGCCTGTGAGTTCCAGGCCT
This sequence comes from Diaporthe ilicicola, assembly GCA_023242295.1. Classification (NCBI taxonomy): domain Eukaryota; kingdom Fungi; phylum Ascomycota; class Sordariomycetes; order Diaporthales; family Diaporthaceae; genus Diaporthe; species Diaporthe ilicicola. The sequence continues at coordinate 112,863 of JALPVH010000037.1, read as the reverse complement.
ATCTCGTTGTCAAGCAAGATGATCCTGCGTATCCCGATGAACCAGGCTCTGGGCTGCTGGGAGATTGGCAAGAGGCCCCTGAACAGAGCGAGTTGACCACGTATCCCATCATGATGGAGTGTCGTGTCCATGATGAAGGATTCAAGATCCGAATGAGCTTCAGTGATGAAGTGGCTTCAGGTAACGAGGCGGAACTACTCATGGATAGATTCCATTGTGTCTTGGAGCAGCTTTTGCAGTCGAGCTCTGCGAGCACTATGCACGATATCGTCTCAACGCCGACGTCGGGGCTGAAGCAGGTATGGGCCTCGGATGGCGACCACGATTCTCTCAACGGCAACAGTCATGTCGAACCGATTATTGGCAACGGCTTGCACAGCCGAACCAATGGGCAGAACCTGCCCGTGAAGAACGAGACCCTTGGGCCGGTCGGTAGTTCCGCACAGATTCTTCAGCGTATTTGGGCTGACGCTCTTGGATTGGATATTTCTACCTTCGGTATAGAAGACAACCTCTTCTACTTGGGTGGTGATTCAATTGCTGCTATGAAAGTCGCTGCTGCTGCCCGCGCCTGTGGATGCAAAATCACTGTCTCAAGCCTCCTCAGGTTTCCTACCATATCCAAGCAGCTGCCGCATTTCTTGGTCTCAGCCCCGGACGGAACATCAAGCGAGAATGGGCTTCTGAATAGCTCGGCAGAAAAACTTCAGCAAATCTGGGCCGGCGCTCTCGGACTGGATCCATCTGGCATCACTATGGAGGATAACTTCTTCCATCTGGGTGGTGATTCGGTTATCGCCATGAAAGTCGCCGCAACTGCCCGTGCCTCCGGCTGGAGTATTGCCGTCTCGGATATCCTCAAGTTCCCCACCATATCTCAACAGCTTCCACATTTCTCAGCCAGGAAGGCTCTAGAGCCGGTATTGACAATCCCGCGCCCCTACTCCTTAACACCCTCCGGCCTGCAAGGAGAGGTCCTCAAGCGCCTGGGAGAGGACGGGATCCGGAACGACGTGCTTGATATCCTGCCAGCTACGGACTTCCAAAGCATGACCGTCACAGACAACATGCAAGCACCACGGACAGCCCTGAATTACTTCTCTCTGGACCTGGGGCTTTCTGTCGATTCCGAACGTCTCCAAGACGCCTGTAACGCCCTCGTCAGCCGCCTGGAGATCTTCCGGACGGTATTTGTGTGTGCCAGGGGAAAGGTATGGCAGGTCGTACTCAGGGACCTCCCAGTGGTATTGGCGAGGGTTACGGCGCAGACTGACGACTTCGCGGATCTCCACGGCAAGATGTTAAAGACCGCTCACAACAAGTCTCTGTTCGATCACCCAGTCGTGTCTTTCACACTGGCCCACGTACCCAGGGCCGGCTACAAGCTCATCATAGGGATCTCACACGCCCAGTACGATGGATTATCAGTTCCCTTGATCCTGAGAGTGCTCGAAAGCGCGTATAACAATACTGTGGTACCCGCAACAACCCCGTTCTCTGCATACCTTAATTTGCAGTCCAAGCGCCGCCCATTGTCCCGCGCCTACTGGAGGACGCTACTCAAGTCCTCGAGTCTTACACGAGGATTGCCAAGACTGTCGTCCGGCCTGCCTCTCAAGTCCCAGCCCCGCAGGATCGAAGTCGACGGGACGATAGAGCTCCCAGCCATCCCCGAGGGCTTCACCGTAGCCGTAGTGGCCAACTTGGCCTGGGCCCTACTCCTGCACACCGCAACCGGGGACGACGACATCGTCTACGTGACGCTGGCCTCAGGTCGCAGCCACCCCGTCCGCGGCATCGAGGGCGTCGTGGGGCCGTGCATCACCCTCGTACCCGTGCGGCTGGTCTTCCCCAAGCTGTGGGCGGCCTCGGAGCTGGCCGCGTGCGTGCAGGAGCAGTTCCTGGCGCTCGACCAGGGCGATACCATGGGCATCGACGAGATCCGCGAGCAGTGCACGGACTGGCCCCCCGCTCCCGCGTTCGACTCCGTCTTCTTCCATCAGGGCGTGAGCGACAGCCCCGAGCATGTCCTCGCTGGGGCGCCGGTCAAGGCGCGGCTGCACCTGAACCCGGCGGTCGAAATTCAGAGGACAACTGTGACCACCAAACAGCTAGACGACGGCCTTAACGTTAAAGTCCAGACGTCCAGTAGTTTGATGACTGATATAGACGCTGCTGCGTTGGTTCACGCGTTTTCTACTGCTTTTTCTGTTGTCTGTAGGAACGTGCCAGTGTAGGCTGGTTCTTCAATTGAACGGAATTCCCAACAGCCGACTCGGCCTAGTCCGCCGTGGAATCACTACAAATAAAGACTTGGGGCATTCAGTTTATCTCATATATACAGATTGTAAAGATAGGTTTACTCAAGACAATAAGAAGAAAATTAGAAGCTAAAATCTATAAATTTATCCTGACTAGCCCTTAGAACCTATCCTTTACTAATAGTAATATCATAGAGTTAGCTGAGACAATGATCAAGACCTTACCATCTTCAGGATTCTTTACCATTGGAGGACTAAAGCAGTTATGGACCTATTTATAGGAGCCCGATGATTAGGGGGCTTGATATCGGAGAATGTGCTCTGCAAAATGCTGGAGCGCGCTGCGCTAGGTCTCGATTCTATTGCAGGAGGGCCATGGGCAGGACTGGCTATCTCCACTGATCGCAGACAGAACACGGTGGACTTGCTGCTAGACTATGATGGCCTGTCGAGGAAAAGCCGGAAGAACCGAAGAAAGTTGCTTGATATGTCGAAGTCGCGGCTATATACTGGAAAAAGCGAGGAGGAACCAGCTTACTGGCTTGGAATTATCAAGCTGTTGGCGGAAAGGAAGAGTAAATTGTCGAGTTTTCGGTCATGGTTTACCCTGGGAATGATCCCCGAGAAGATGCCAGCTGCGTACCAAACTAATCAATGAAAGCATAAATTGATGTCCAATTTGCTAAAAATAAGAGGTCTATATATCATACAAGTGGCGTTCATAAAATGTCAACGAGCTTAGAAAGCGATGCTGATTTGGGCATCATGGACAGAATCTTCGAGAGCGTAGAAGCAACGGCAGTGATGCTCTTGGTGGAAATAGTATGAGGCGAGTAATGCAGGCTGATCTCGACTTTATCAGAACGCTCAAGCGATGCGGTAATATCGAACTAGATAAAGTGCGTCAGGATCCATTATATAATTCCACTAGAACTTATCGAACGTACCTCGGAGTAAGACTTCCTGCCTACCAGCCTCATTGAGACAGTATCGTTCCCAATGACATCCAGGTGCAGCGGTCGAAACATGATGGCGGTATTGAACAGCCGAGAGCGCTTCATCTCAAGAGCGTCGTAGATATTTCCGAGCGACGTCGTCTGGTGTTTCGCGCTCTCCAGGAACTGCCCCTGCATCGCCTGCACGAGCCCGGAGACGGACTGCGAATCACCACTGCCGATTCGGGTGCGGCAGACCAGCGTGTTGATAAAGGGTCCCATGGTGTCCTCGACCTGGCGGATCGGCAGATCTCTGCCAGCGGTGACGTATCCGAAGCAGACGTCGTCCATGCCCGTGTACTTTTGGAGAACCAGTGCCCAGGCAGCCTGGATAAGGTTGAAGAGCGTGACGTTGTGCTTTAGACAAAAGGCATGAAGGAGAGACGACCGCAGATTCGGCACTGGAACTGAGAGCTGCTGATTGCTATCCGCTCCACTAGTACCAAGCGGGGTCTGCGTCGATGGGAACAGACACGGCTGGGCGGCGGACAGCAGTCGGGTCCAGTACCGCAGGTGCGTGCCTTCGTCTTCGTTCTGGAGGAACGCGATGTAGTCACTGTATCGCGGGGCCGGTATCGATGACAACTCGCCTACGTACGCGCTGGCCAGATCGCGCATCACGATTGCCACGGATATGCCGTCTGTGAGGGTATGGTCGATCTCCAGCCGGCAGAGTATGCTCCCCTTGGCCCCAAGGGCCAGAGTAAGACGGTGAGCGGGCTGATGCTCGGGAAATTCGAGCACCCCGGGGCTCTGGTCGAGAGATACTGCTTCTCGGATGTCCGCCACCCATTGCGAGAGGACGATCTGGTCTGAGAATCGGCCGTACTCCACGCTCTCTACGAGTATGGTCCTTAGGATGGGATGCCGGTCGACCACTCGCTGCCAGGAACGGCGGACAAGGCTCGGATCGACGGAGTCATTGTCCCGAACCGGGTCGATGGATATGGTTGCGACAACGTTGTAGTCCGGGGCCGAGGGGGCCATCTTGCTCAGCTGGATGCCCTCCTGTATAGGAGCGCAGGGACATATTTCCTCCACATCTGAAATGTCAACGATGCCCACTTCTTCCAACTTTTCATCGAGATAATCCTGTAACTCATCTTCGTCCATCCGAAGAAGGTAGAACTTTCTCAGGGTAGTCAACGGAGCCATGGCTCTTCTCGAGGCGTAGATGCGAGTACCTTGAAACGAATTCACAGATCAATTGTTACACAGAAGACGGCAATAAATCTTATGATCTGGTGATATGATTATCCCACGCCGTCACTTTACACGAGAAGAGCGGGATGACTTTTGATGAGCAATAGTAATGCATATTGTACCTAAGGGGTACGGAGGTCTGGTTGGCCCACATGGTGGCGGCGAAATCCATTTGGTGCCACTGAGGACAGCAGGCGTAGTCACTTTGATATTGCCGAGTGTCCGGAATTGTCGGTAAAATACCTAGACATTACTCGCAGTTCTAATAGTCTTTGCATGACTAATGTTGGACACGAAGCCATTTCCCATAACTTTGAAAATGCCTAGGCCGACATCCGGCTTGCGGATACATAATTACTCCGCATTTCTTGTCAGTTCTAAGTCAATTAGTTTGTCACTTTGCGCACCAACACATTCACACATGCGTCCTTTTTGGCTCCTTCGGAGGCACTGTGACTGTGTTGATGTGGTTATAAGAAAATTGCTGATGATAAACGTACGATCGGTCATGGTAGGTCTTTCGCGTATGTAGGTGTGCGTAGGCAGTAATCGTGCAAGCTGTCATACTTGCTAGTTACCTGCCCACTAGTCACCCGCAGCATGATGAAGCAATAATAGCAGAGGTTAGATTGCTAGGAGAGAAGAATGGTAAGTAGATACACTAAATAGGCTTCAACTTTGTATATAAGGCATGGGATAGGTAGTTAGGAAGCTGAGAATATAGTAAGTAAATAAATGTATTGGTTGAATTAAAAAGGAGAGTGTGGCCGATAGCTTAAAAGCTGCTTTGATTGTTTTGCTCTGGTAATAAGCTACGAGCTATCTGTCGATCCTATTTGCCCAGCCATAATAGACCGGCTGGAGCTCAGCCTCAATGACATCCCATGGGATCACCATTCTCCCTCCTTACTTCGTTGACCCGGGCGTCCAGCTCGCTCTGGTAGCGTTTCTTCGAAGACCCAGCCACAAACCCCGAACTGGATGAGAACAAGGCATACACCTCCTCCAGGGGCAACTTCTTGGTCCCCGGCATGAAAGCCCAGAAGAAGATTGCATTTGTGAAATTGCAACCCACAAAGATGAGGAAACCCCTCCAGCCGATATTCGCAATGGCCGGGGCAGTGATCTGGCCGATCATGGTGTTGCATGCGAACGAATTCATGACGCCGATCGAGATGCCCTTGGACCGGGTCTTGGTGTCGAAGACCTCGGCGGGGATGATCCACGACAGCGAGCCGCAGGTGAACGAGAAGCTGACCTGGTAGAACAAGTTGGTGACGATGAAGACCCAGGAAAGGGCGCTCTGGCCCGAGCTCGAGGCGTTGGGGAAGCTCACGATGACGGCGGTGACGATGATGAAGCAGACGCCGGTGATCGCGTTTCCGGAGACCAGGGACCAGCGATGGCCGAGCTGGTCGATGAAGAGGATCGTGCACAGCTGGGTAATGACGGAGAGCACGTTGCTGATGGCCTGGTACTTGAGGGAGTCCGTCGTCCCGATGTTAACCTGCTTGTAGATATCGGGCGTGACGTACTGAATCGCTGAGACACCGGTCATCTGCACCGATGCCTGTAGAGCCACCATCAGAATGAGCCGGCGGAAGCTTGATCGGTCGGTGAAGAGATTGCAGTACCCCTTGGCCTCGTGCTCGTGCTCGTGGGTGATGGCGGCTTGGATCTGGGCAAACTCGGCCTGGATCCACACATCGCTCTCGTCGCCGTTGGCGTGGAGTCTCGCCAGGGTTTTGAGTCCCTTCTGTTCCTTGCCGTGATCAATCAACCAACATGGTGATTCCGAGAATAGGACATCATAAGCGCGAGAATGCCCGCCGGGATGATCTGAAGACCAAGGGGGGTGCGCCACTATTTGTCCTAGCAAGTTAACCATCTTCTACGGTCAAACTAAGTCCAACCATTCTTGGCCTCCATTATATACACCCACACGTTCTAAGTTATGACCCTATGCAGAATTAAGGTTTAATGTCAGTCGATGTCCGATATTTCTCTAGTTTAAGGGTCCATGAAGAAACAAACTTACCGACATCACTCTTCTTGAATAGGCATCACCAATAAGTCTCCATGACGAAGATGCGGCTGGGCGTATCACAAATGGAACTTGGTTCCCTAAAAGAAGGCAGAGGGCGTCTCCGACCTGAGCCCCAGGCGGTCCCATAGCAATCGCACCATCAAGGACCAAGAAGCGTCTATTCCTAGCCTTGCTTACCATGCCATCCCAATAGCGCTTTGCAGTGTCTGAGGGAGCCACAAACGATTTGTATCCGAAGAGTTCATTTATTCGAGTGTAACTCCAATATGAAGGAGCATTGGAAGCTAGCCAGGAAATGAAGTGGCTGTAATTCGTCTCCATGGCATTGTCATCCTCAGCATTCTGGTTTAGGTGGTTGGTGCCTGAAACGAATGTGTATGGGAGATCATCGGTGCTGTTCCCAATTGTGTTCTCGACACATAGTTTGATGATCTGTTCGAGTTTCCTGGGATCGCGTAGATTAGCCAGTGTGAACACCTGGCTGGCAAAGACAACCCTTCCTAGAATATAACCCCGGAGGCTGAGGACTAGTGGGCTGCTGACGTCCCTTGTCTCGAATCTCAGATAGTTCGATGAAGGGGCCTGATTGCTGAAACTGATGATATTGTAGCATGAGCCGAGGTCAGCATTCGCTATGCCATTGAGCCTCACAACCCAAGAAGGCCAATCCGGTTCGGCCCTCACCTCTGGTCTTGCCTGCTTCAACCGACGTGGATGGGACGGTATCCAGAGACGACCTATGAGCCGGTACAAGAAACTGCCTGAGTCGTAGGACGCGGCTTCTTCTGGAACTTGAATAAGCCAAGCCACGAATTGCAGAAACAGTGGGCTCTGAGCCTCCACTATGCTCGCACGAACTGCTTCAGCGTATACCTCAACCAATGGCTTTCCATAATCGGGTTTGATCATGGCGGCAGTTTCTGGTTTCATTAACCCCAACATCCCATAGACTTTGTCGCGAGGCTCACTGCAAATTGAGCGGTGGAATCGACGAAGGGTGTTGTGCAACGGCCGTCCCATGGGTTTGTACATATTTGATGCGTTTTCGACACCAGCATGTTCGCCACCGGGAAAGGACGTACTGTAGCGGCGATGTACCATCCACCTTGCGGCCAAGGTCACCTTTTCTGCTTCAAGTGTTGCGTTCTGGCCAAAATAGCAAGTTGCATGGGTCGCAAGTGCCACCTCTTGAATTACCCAGAGTCTCCCAAACCATGGCAAATTATACAAGCTCCTGAGCGCGTGCCAATTGCACGTATCAGGTAGAGGTTCGTCCGAATACTGGAAAGCCTGCCCGCTGGCGCCGTAGAGATGATCGAAAAGTTGGGTGAGACCTTGCGTGGCTTCCCAGCATTGCCTGAATACAGACTCCACTGCCATTGTCGCATCGTCGGCTATCTCGGTTGCCAGTTGGCCAAAAAATATCCGGACTTCTTCGGCTTTGGAATATATTTGACCCATGCAGGAAATTTGTGTTCCCTTCTCCACTCCGTCTTCTTGATTGATGCAAATTGCATCGATCCAGATAAGCTCACCAACATCAGGCCTAAGCTTTTGCAAGGTGTTGATAGCACTATGAGGAGCAGACACCTCCTGATTGTCGATCACGATGCTACCTCTTCTTCGTTGCGGACCCCAACAGTACGAGACAGCTACATACTGTGGTGCTTGATCAGTGTCCAAGGAGACGTGTTTGATTGAGCATTTGAGTAGTGAGTCGTCGCTGTCTTGAAAGGTTTCAAGAATTTTCAGCACCCGGATTTCGTGCTTCTCTGGATCTAAAGCTTTGTAGATAACACTAGTAGTCATGTTGGTCTACCTAATCGGCCGAATTAGAGACACCATCTGCAAAGATAGCTAAAAAGAAAAAGAAAATTAATATGTGGTTCTTTGTCAGTGGTTGTGAGGCACCCTCAAGGGCCGCACAGATCAATTTTGTTGACTAGACTTGCCTAATGAGTTCAACCTTCAATTATCGAAGGTGTCTCGCACACAGACTTAAGCAGACTTCATGTTTTTAAGCTTGTTGTTCAAGTACAAGAATGAGCTACAGTGGAGTGGGGAAGAAGCCATGGAAACACACTGAGGCAGCCTTCTTAATGTACTTGCTACCCAGGTACTTAGTGCTTATCATCGTGACAGAAGATACATTGCTGCTTGACTTGATTAGTCCGGGGGATGGAAGACATGGAATAATACAGTAAGCGTCTACATGAGATGTAGTGTAAATAAATAGGTGGCAAATCTAGTTATATCGTGCAATTGCACTAATGTGGGGATGCCGTAGGATTTGCCAGCCATAATCGGCTTACCCAGCTTTTCTGATCGGCTCACCCAGCTCCGCCATTACGCCCACCTAAAAGCTTTCCGCCCACCCAGTATAAAATTCCACAGCCAATTTATATATAGCTTAAAGGTACCGTATTACCTAAGCAGAATAACCCCGCATAGCTTTCCGCCTACTAAAGCTTTCTACCTACTAAAGCTTTCTACCTACTTATAGGGGGTGCCCCACCTTCGGAACGCCCGTACCTTCGGAACGCCTAAATTTCCTAACAGCTATATAAATAAAGCAACTTTACTTATAGATTTCTTAATAACCACTATTTAATATAATGAAAATAAACTTTATATATAAACTTTATTCGTTTCTTTATATAGCCTACTATATAGATAGTTACTTTTTTTATTTTAAAGAGGCAGAATTTAATTTTAAAAAGAGGGTATTTATTTCTCTATATTAAGGGTATTAATATATAAACCACCTAAACCACCTTAGCTATAATTCTAATAATAGATCTTATATCTAAAATATCTTTATCGATATATTAATATACTATATATATTATATATTATATAATAGCCCTTAAATTTCTCTATATAATAATGCTAAGTATATCTATATATATAATATAGAACAGATAGGCACTATAGTTTAAATAGTCGGTGCACTAACACTTTTAATATAGAAAATAAATACCCTTTTTTTAAAGCTAAATATTTATTAGCGATATTTATTTTTTTAATATTACGCCTTTAATATAAATAATATCTATATATAGGAATTAATAGTTAAATCTCTTTTATTTATTTATATTGTTTATAGAAAGGAAATATAATATAAATATACTTAATTTATATAGCTATTAGCCACTTTTTGCGTTTTAAAGGTATAAGCGTTCCGAAGGTAAGGCACCCCCTATAATGCCTTAAATAAATATTATATATTAAATAATATAGCGCGCCTTTATTATCCCTACTATTATAAGCCGCTACCTTTTTTATCGATAGGGCGTGCTATAAGCTAGGTGCTTAAAGCGCTGCTCCAAAGGGCGCTGCTTTAGAGGGCGCTGCTCCAGAGGGCGCTGCTCCAGAGGGCGCTGCTCCAGAGGGCGCTGCTCCAGAGGGCGCTGCTCCGGAGGGCGCTGCGGGATAAGCTTACTTAGTCAGGGTGTATATTAATTTCTTAGCAGAAATTACCTATAAGGCTTATACTGGGTGGGCGGAAAGTTCCTAGGTAGGCGCAATAGCGGAGCTGGGTAAGCCGATCAGAAAAGCTGGGTAAGCCGATTATGGCTGGGATTTGGCTGGGATTTGCACCGGCCTTTTCCTATTTTCCCACAGCCCAACGTGGCAATTTTTACTGGGACGACATGAGTACCTACGTACTAGAGCATGTAGACTGTGCTTGCTTTACGCCTTACTGATAGATCACTATAATGTCAACTTCCTGCAGCTCCTACACGGCTCCTACACAGCTCCTCATCCAAGGTCAATCAATGATCACCTCCCAACCAAATTTACCTGGATTCTTGTACAGTCTTTTGCCAGCCGACGGTTTTCAACAACATTCCATCCTGTCTGAAGGTTTCGGTGACCTCAACTATGGATCAGACCATGGGTAGTAAGCGCCAAGCAACTAGTGGTTTTTCTGAACCGAGCAGGATTGACTATCAGATTGCCACGAGTGTTGGTTACACCTAGGCGACGGAAAGGTGGCCATCATGATGATCAGGCAACATTGCCACCGGCCCAAGCCTTGGTGAGGGAGATCTTACACAAAGTTTGTTCCCTATAGAGAACAGAACCTGGTAATAGACTATAGAATACCAGGCTTTCAAATACTCATTCGAGTATATACTGCTTAGGATTTCATGTTTAATAAACTTAAAATTATAGTCTTTTAGCCGAGGTCTCTATTATAATAAATAGTTAATAGATTTATCTTAATAAGCTTTAAAATTTATATAAAATAGTAAATATAAAAGCGATATTTATAATAAAAGTAGAAATCCTTCTAAGTATAAGGTTAAAAGACTTATAATTATATATTTTTTAAATTAAATTTTATTTAACTATATTATATTTTTATAATTAAGCTTTATCTCTTTAATTTATTTAAATAAAAGGTAAACCTTCTTAAAAAAGTATATTAAATTTATAACCTTTTATTCTTTCTTTAGCTTATTATTTATTATTACTTTATAAATAATAAATTTCTCTATTTCTTTAAAATAAATCTTATATATCTCTAAAGTAATAATAAATATATCTATTTACTTAAATAAAAAAGGTTTCTTATCTTTACGCTTCTTTATTTTAATAAGAAAACTTTTTACTTAAATAAAGATTTGCTTATTATATTTAAAGTTTATTTTTATAGCTATTTATAGTAAAGCTATTAAATTTATATATTTAGAGTAATGATTAATAATTAAATATAGTAGCCTTGCTTAAGTCTTAAACGTATATAAGTAATAGTTTAAGCTTAATTAGCAGTTATTTTAGTTTTAGCTAAATAATTACTTTTAAGTAGTTTTACGAAATAAGGTTATAATAGTTACTTAATTTTGCTAAATAGGTGTATATTTAAGTAAAGCTAAAACTTATATATATCTTATAAAAGTATATAGTTAGGGTAATAACGGCTTTTTAATATCGCTTATTTTAAGTAACTTATATTCGCTTAAGTTATATAGCGATAGCACTTTTATATAATGTTTAACGGCATTAAACTAGGTTGCTCGCAGCCCGCAATAGCTTTAACCTTAATAGGTATATATCCTAACCTTGCTTTATATATAAATATAGGAGAAAATAGCCCCTTCTAAGCTAATAAATAAGACCGGTTTATATTAAGGCTAATAGCTTATTAAAAGCACCGGCGCAAATAGGCGCAGCTTAACGCTATAGCTACTAGCGTAAAATAACGGCTTTTAATTATAGATAAGCTTATAAAAGATTAATAAATTACTATAAAAAGTTTTATATAGTAAAACCTACTATATTAATTTAAAAGATATATTATACCTTATCCTTCTCGGATATTTACTATTATTCTAGCTTAATAAGGGAACTTAAATAAATAAAATAATCGATAAAAATAGAAATAAATAAATAATACTTTTAATATTACTCTCTTAAATATAAAGTTAAAAAACCTATACTTATATTTTTTAAATTAAATTCTATTTAACTATATTACATTTTTATAACTAGGCTTTATCTTTTTAATCTACCTTAAAATATTTAAATAAAAGGTAAACTTTATTAAAAAGGTATATTAAATAATTAACTTTCTTTTTACTTTTTAGCTTTTTATTAATTTTTACTTTATAAGTAATAAACTTCTTTATTTTTTTTAAAATAAATCTTATATATCTTTACAATAATAATAAATATATAAATCTTTTTAAATAAGGAAAGGTTTTTTTATATTTCTTTACTTTAATAAAAGAATCTTTTATTTAAATAAATATTTATTTATTTTAATTTCAGTTTATTTTTATAACTATTTATAATAAATTTATTAAATTTATATATTTAAATAATAAAATATAGTGGCCTTACTTAATATATATATTAGTTTAACTTAATTATTATTTTAATTATAGCTAAATAATTACTTTTAAATAGTTTTATAAAATAAAGGTATATCGCTTAATTTTATTAAATAAGTATATATTTAAGTAAAGCTAAAACTTATATATATTTTATAAAAGTATATAATTAAAAAATAATAGCTTTTTAATATTACTTATTTTAAACAACTTATAAAAGCTTAAGTTATATAGTAATAACACTTTTATATAATGCTTAATAATATTAAATTAGCTTATAGCTTATAATAGCTTTAACCTTAATAGGCTAATAGCTTATTAATAGTATTAGCGTAAATAAGTATAGCTTAATGCTATAGCTATTAATGTAGAATAGTGGCTTTTAACTATAAATAAGCTTATAAAAAATTTATAAATTATTATAAAAGGTTTTATATAGTAAAGCCTATTATATTAATTTTAAAAGATATATTATACTTAAGTTCTTTTAAATATTTACTATTATTTTAGCTTAATAGGGGAAGTTAAAAAATAAAATAGTTAATAAATTTAATAAAACTTTATTTATCTTAAAGAAGAAATAAAATATTTACTTAAACTCGATTATTTAAAGAAAAGAAAAGTTATAATAAAGTTTTTATTAATAATTTAGTAAAGAGATTACTATTAAAACCGCGTTTTAATATACTTAAAAACCCTTTATAAACTTATATTATTTATTACCTTAATATAAAGTTAAGCTTTTTAAAGCCTCTTTACTTTTAATAGAAAGTATGTTCGCTAGCGGCTAAATAAAGTTTTATTTTTATTTAAAGTTTCTAAACGAAATATATAAATAAATTAATAGTTTAAATAATATATCCTTTAATTCTAATTTTAAAAACAATATAAGAAAATTTAATAAGTTATTAATCTTTTAAATATATATTGCGCCCTATAATATTTTATAAAGAATATTAATTTAATCGTTATTTTAACCTTTAAACTTAGCTTAATAATAAAGTATTAGTTTTAAAATAACGTAAGTTTTAAAATATAATATTAAGATATTTATCTTTAAAAGTGTTAATAATACTCTATTATTAAACTTTTAACTTTTAAAAATCTAACTTTAAATTAAATATAAGTATCCGTTAAATTTAAGTATATTAATAAGTAAAGTAAAAGGAATTAATAAAAATTACTCCTATAATAGTAAATAAAATAATAATAACTTAGATTTAAAATTTAGCTTTAACTTAAGTTATAATTTATAAAGAATACTTTTAATATAATATCTTTTAAATTCTTTAAAATAAAATATTATAAAGTATAAAAGCTTTATATAATTAAATATTAAGCTTATATTAAGCTTTTTTTATAAGTTAAATAGTTTAAAAATATTACTTTTTAAAAAAGATAAATCTTATTTAACGCTCTATATTAGTTATAAGCCTATAATATATAAGTAAAATAATTAAAGTATATAAAGAACCTTAAAAACAGGGTTTAATAATATATATAATTATTAAAAAAAACTACTTATAATTAAATATAAATAGAGTAACTTATTAAAGGTTTTCTTTTATTTATCTTATTTAATATTATTTTAAGGGTTAATAGTATATACTATAACCCCTTAAGGTACTAATAGCTTAAATAAACACCTCCGCTCCTATTTTATAGCAGAAAATATTATATCCCCTTTATTCTTTTTAAGCACCCTTAAGATATAACGTTTTATTTTATTCTATAGCTTATTATAGCTATATTCTACTTTTCGTTTAGTTAAAGGAAAGAGTTTTTTAAACCCGAGGGTAAGATATTATTCTCGGCTTTAATATAAGCTAAGATTAATTTTTATAAAGAGATAAAACCGTTAGAAATATAATATTTTCTAAAATATATTATAGCTTAATAAATAAGATCGTTATAAGACATAAAGCTTATATTTTATAAAGATATTAAAATAATAATTATTAATTATTTTATTTAAAATATAAATAAAAAAGTTATTAATTAAAATAAATATTTAAATATTAAACTTTATAAATAATAAGAATAAACGTATATAAAAGCTTTAACCCTTTTAAGTATAAGGTTAAAAGATTTATAATTATATTTTTTTAAACTAAATTTTATTTAATTATATTACATTTTTATAATTAAGCTTTATCTCTCTAATCTATTTAAATAAAAGGTAAATCTTTTTAAAGAAGCGTATTAAATAATTAACCTCTCTTTTTCTATTTAGCTTATTATTTATCTTTACTTTATAAGCGATAAAATTCTCTATTTCTTTAAAATAAATCTTATATATCTTTAAAGTAATAATAAATATATCGATTTACTTAAATAAAGAAAGGTTTTTATTTTCGCACTTCTTTACCTTAATAAGAAAACCTTATACTTAAGTAAAGATTTATTTATTATAAATAAAATTTATTTATATAGCTATTTATAATAAAGCTATTAAATCTATATATTTAAATAATAGAATATAATAGCCTTATTTAAGTTTTAAGCGCGTGTAAATGCTAGTTTAAGCTTAACTATTATTTTAATTTTAATAAATTAAATAATTACTTTTAAATAGGTTTATAAAATAAGGTTATAATATATATATATTTAAGTAGAGCTAGAACTTTAATTAAAGCGATAGCAGCTTTTTAATATTACTTATTTTAAATAACTTACTTAAGTTATATAGCAATAATACTTTTATATATTAGTACCGGTAATATTTAATAACGTTAAATTAGCTTATACCCTATAATAGCTTTAACCTCGATAGCTTATTAAAAGCATTAATATAAATAGATTAGGTATAGCTTAACGCTATAGCTATTAATATAAAATAGCAGCTTTTAACTATAAATAGGCTTATAAAAGCAAATTAATAAGTTATTATAAAAGGTTTTATATAATAAAACCTATTATATTAATCTTAAAAGATATATTATACCTTATCCTTTTTAAATACTTATTATTATTCTAGCTTAATAAGGGAACTTAAATAAATAAAATAGTTAATATAAAAGCTTTAATATATTATAAATTTTCTAATAAATAAAGCTTAAAAATAATAAGCTATATTTATATAAAATAAAGTAAAAAGGCTTTAAAAAAAAGTTATAATAGTTTTAATATATAAATTAATTATTAAATATAAGTATAAAGGTAAAAAGTAATTAAATTACTTAATAATTAACTACTACGAAAATCTTTTTTAATATAATAATATTCGTTTTAATTTTAATAAAAAAAGTAAATAATTAAAAGTTTAAAACTTATATATTACCTTTATTTATTTTTAAACTTTAAATATATAAAAACCTTTTATTATTTAATTAAATATAAGTATTTAAGTATATTAATATTAATAAGCTATTTTTATAATTAAAGTTAATAATATAAAATAACTTAAATATAAGGTTAAAGGGCTAAAATATATATTTATTAAATATTATAAAATATATTAAAATAAATTAAAACTAGAATAATAATTATAAATTAAGTTAAAGTTTATAAAGAATTATATAATAACTTATTTATTAAATTTATTAATTATAAAAGAATAGCGCTTAAATATATTATTTATACTTTATTTTTAAAATAAATATAATATTTTAAAAAGTAAATAGCTATATAAGTTAAAAATAAACTTTAAAGTATAAGCCTTAAATAAAAGGCTTTTAATATATATTTTAATAATAATAATAAATACTTTAATAAATATTTAATAATTTAAAATAGAGAAAAACTTTATATAAATAATAGTTATATATAAATTAATTAATTTTAAGCTATAAAAAAACTTTATTTTAAAGTATATATTTAAATACCTTTTAATAAAAAAGAAATAAGATAATGTTTCTATATTTAAATATACGTTTTATATAGTAACGTAATTAAAAGAAAAGACGGTAATAAAGGCTTTAAGTAAAGTTAACTTTTCTTTTTAATAGCTTATTACACTAGAAATAGTTTATTTAAAGATAGAATTTAACGGCCGGACGAGCCTAGCACTTTTACCGGCTCTAGTGCGCCCTTAATATCCCTTAAAAGTTCTTTAAAGGGAATAATTCGTACGCTAAGTTATACTTATAACTATAACAAGTTTTTAAAGTAAATAGCCTTTATATTTTAACCTTAAAACTATTTTAAATTTAAAGGTAAATTAGCGTAAAGGTTAAATATATAAGGGTATATTATATATAAATTAAAGTTATAAATATATAATAATATATAAATATATAATATATAATATATAAATATATAATATATAATATATAAATATATAAGCCTTTTAATATATAATATATAATATATAGTATATAATATATAATATATATATACCGGTATATAAGTATATAACTAATATATAAATATATAATTAATATAAAAGTATATAATATATTAATATATAATTATAAGCTTTAATGAAAAATATTTAGCTCTATATAATAAATTTAGCTCTTTAAAATATATTAATATTTTTAAATTTAACTTATTAATAAAGTAATTAATATTAGTATATAAATTATAATTCTTTTAAGTTTTTATATTAAAAATATCTTTTTAATAAATTTAAAACGTTTAAAGTAAAATATTTTATATTTTAAGTTAAACCTTTTAACTTTAATATTAATATTTCTATCTTTAAAGTAAAGTTAAATTAAAAGATATTAAATATATAGAAATAGTAGCAATTAGCTATAATTAAGCTTTATCGATATAGCCTATTTAACCCGATAAATAATTTAGCTAAAACGCTTTTTATAAACTAGCTTATAGCTATTATTCTTTTAATAATAGCTTTAACGAAATAATAATTAAAAATTTAATTAATTAAATTATTTCTACCTATTATTTTCTTTTATATATATATACCCTAGCTTAATTAATATTAATTAATAATTACTTAGTAATCTTTAATAATAAGGTTAAAAATATAAACTTTAATCGTTATTAATTATAAGTTTATTATTATAAATCTTAACTTATATTAATCGAATAACGATTTTTATATTAAAATTATAATATTTTTAATTTCGGTAGCTATTATTTATATTTAAAAAATATTAAAATTAGCTATTAGCTACCCCTTATAACTATTATTAAGTTTTTTTATATAAGAAAATTATTAATAAAAATATTTATAACCTTTAATATACTTTATTATATTTACCCTTTTTATTATTAACTTTTTTTTAATAAGCTTCTTTTTTCAATTAACTTATTAAATAGCTATTATAATTATAATTTATAGTTTTTACCTTTTTTATCCTTTTCTTTAACTTAAGCTAAAAGAAATGTTATAATTAAAAGCGCTCTTATTTAAACCTTTTTTTTTAAACGCTTTCTTAAGCTTCCCTTTTTTTTAGCTCTTTTCCTTTACCCTTATAATAAATATAAATTAAAACTTTTAAAAGCTTAAAATCGAAAAACAACTTTAATTAATATAAAATCCCGTTTTTCTCTTATATAAAATATATTATAAATTAGCCGGAAAAGTAATTAATTTAATTTTATTAAATGATTTATAGTATTTTAGATATATTTAATATAATTTAATTAACATTATTACTTAATCTATCTTTATTATATTAATATCCCTTTAAAACCTAAAACTATTATTTTTATATAAATTTATTTAAAAACTTTATTATATTTTATACTTTTTTTATAACTTATACCTTTCTTTATTATTTACTTTATCTTCTTCCTTTTTCTTTATTATTATTAATATTATAAGTATTAATATTACCGCTATTACTATTAATAATAATAATAATAATAATAATAATATTATAATATATTTTCCTTATTTTTCTTTTTCTTTAAATAATTACCCTTTTCCTTAAATAATTAATAGTAGCTATTATTAATTATTATTATCTTTAAAATAACTTAAGGAAAGAAATAACTTTATTAATAAAATTATATAATAATATTTCCGCTTATTAGAAATTATTACTTAAAGGTAAATAATTTATTAAGCCGGTTATAAGCTATAATAGTAAGTATTATAATATTCTTTAAAAATAAAAAACTTTAAAAATATCTTTTTCTAAAAAACCTATAAATCCTGCTTATAATAAAAAAAAATATATATATAAAAACTCGAAAAGGCTTACTTAAAGGTTAAATTCCTTAAATAAAAGGCTATAAACTCTACCCTTATTAATTTAATTATAAAATTAAAAGAGAAATCCCTTATAAAGCTTATTATATATAGAGTTATAACATATATTACTATATTTATATTATTATAATATAAAATATAAATAATATAGTAATATAAATATAAATATAGTAATACAAATATATATATTTATATTTATATTTACATTATTATATTACTATATTTTATATTTTTATATTATAAATACACTGTAATACAAATATAAATCTATAAATAGCACTATATAACCTTAAAAGTAAAATAATACACTATATAGGCCGAATTCGGCCCTTTAAAATAGCTTATTTAGTTCTTTATTATTTAATTCCTATATAAAGATATAAATACTATTATTAAGCTTAAGGCCGGGCTAGCTAGTTTAGCCGCTTAACCGAGTGGCTTAATAGTTTTAAGCCGTATATTAGTAGTTATATATTTATATAGGAATTAAATATAGAAAATCTAAATAGGCTATTTTAAAGGGCTAGTTTTACTCTATACTATTAGCTATTAAAACTTTAAACGTTATTTAAATCTATTTTTAGAATGTATTTATATTTATATTTATATTATAATATATAATACTATATTTATATTTATATTATTTATATTTATATTTATATTTATATTTATATTTATATTACGTATTTATATTTATATTTATATTTATATTACTAAAATTCTATATATTTATATTTATATTTATATTTATATTATTATATTATTTATATTTTTAATACTTTAATTATATACTTTACTTATAAGGTAAATATACTTTAAAGAAATAAGGCTATTAATAATATCTTTTTTATTTACTTTTAAAATAACTTTAAGGGTTAAACTATAAAGATATTCGGCATTATTAAACTATAATAAACTTATAAATTAAAAGTAATCCTTTAAAAAAGAATTTATTTATAAATTAATAATAGGAAAATTAAGAAATAAGTTTATAGCTTACTCTTCTTTAAAATAAGCTTTAAATAAAATAATATAAAAATTTAAAGTATAGTAAAAATAAATAAAAATTTATATCTCTTTTAGAAATAATAATAAATATCTCTTAATATAAAAAATAATTAATTTTTATATAATTTAAAATAACTTATTATCTTTATTAAAAATTAGCGTCTCTTTAAACCTACCTTTTTTTATAATATTTATTAAAACCTATTACTATATCTTAAGCCTTAATAGTAAAATATAGCTTTTTATTATCTTATTATAAAGGATAATAATACCTAGCTTATTAAAGTAGCTATTTTTAACCTATATAAGCTAGGTAATAAAAATTATATTAAAAGTAGCCTTACCTTTTTTAAGCTTTTTCTTCTTCTTTATAAATAAAAGAAAGGCTATATAAAAAAAATAAACTAACCTATATATAGCTTAGCTACTATATCTTAAAGATTTTACCTTTAGAAAAAAAACTTATAAAAAGCTTAGAAATATTAATAATTATAAGTAATAAATATTTTATACCGCTAATAAAAGAATATTATATTTAATATTTATATTAATATTAACCTATATAGCAGAAATACTTTATAACCTTTACCGGTACCTTTTTTAGCCTTATTTTAATAAAAGCTTTAATTTAAAAAAGATTTTAAAATTTATAAAGAATTAAAATAATATATATAAATAAGGCGGAAAAGTATATATTTTTTTAATAATAAGCTTAAAGTCTTTCTTATTTATTATAAATATAATAAAATTAATCTTAATTAATTTTATATAATATTACCGAAAGTCTTTATTAGCTATATAATAAACTATTTTATTTATTATATCGGCTATAATAATACCTTTAATATTATTTATTATAAGCTAAAAATATATTTTAAAATTAATATTAATTAATAGCTATATTATAATAAATAAATATATATAATCTTTAAAACCCTTTAAAATAATAAAGATAATACCGGTAAAGAACCTTATAAAATCCTTTACCTTTTTTAAAAGAAAATTATAATTTTATTGAAAGATATTTAGCTTTAGCTATAAAGGTAATAAGGTTCTTTATAATTAAGTTATTTACGCTTATATCGGAATAGCGGAATTTAAAATAGCTTTATTTATATTATTTAAACTATATAAAAAGCTATTTTAAAATTTTAAATTATACCTTAATACTTATTTTATCTAGAAACCTTAAAATACCTTTATTTAAGATTAAGAAAAGATTAAAAATAAAATAAAAGCAATATACCTTAATTATAAATATAATAATAATTATTAAAAACGCTTTAAAGTTTAATTTAAAAAAGATTATTTAAAAGAAATTATTTTAAATAAGAAAGTTATTATTAATAAATATTAAACCGATAATTATTAGCTTTAAAGAAAAAGTATTTCGTTTATAATAAAAAAGGCTACTAATTAATAAAATATATCTTTAAAAGAATATAATAATTATAAAGCTAATTTATTATTTAATGCTAATACTATAACTAATTTATAATAAATAAAAATATAGCTATTTATATTATTAACTATAAAGAGTATTAAATAAAGAAATTAAATACTTTTTATAATAATAATAAAAAGAATTTATATTAATAGCGAAAGAAGAATAATATTTATAATAAATAGCGCTTTCCTTTATACCTTTACCTTTAAAAAAGATATAGCTAATAATATAAATATATTTATTAATTAATTACCCTCTTAAGTATAAGGTTAAAAGACTTATAATTATATATTTTTTAAACTAAATTTTATTTAACTATATTACGTTTTTATAATTAGGCTTTACCTCTTTAATTTATTTAATTAAAAAGTAAACCTTTTTAAAAAAGTATATTAAATTTATAACCTTTTATCCCTTTTTTAGCTTATTATTTATTATTACTTTATAAGTAATAAATTCCTTTATTTCTTTAAAATAAATCTTATATATTTTTAAAATAATAATAAATATATCGATTTACTTAAATAGAAAAGGTTTTTTATCTTTATATTTCTTTACTTTAATAAGAAAACTTTTTATTTAAATAAAGATTTACTTATTATATTTAAAATTTATTTTTATAGCTATAAAGCTATTAGATCTATATATTTAAATAATAGAATATAGTAGCTTTACTTAAGTTTTAAATATATATAAATAGTGGTTTAAGCTTAATTAATAATTATTTTAGTTTCGGCTAAATAATTACTTTTAAATAGTTTTATAAAATAAAGTTATAGTAAATAGGTATATATTTATAGAGTAGAGCTAAAACCTTAATTAAAGCAATAGTAGCTTTTTAATATTACTTATTTTAAGTAACTTATATTTATATATAGCTTAAGTTATATAATAATAGCACTTTTATATAGTGCTTAATAATATTAAATTAGCTTATAGCTTATAATAGCTTTAACCTTAACGGCTTATTAAAAATAATAGTATAAATAAATTAAGCGTAGCTTAATATTATAGCTATTAATATAAAATAGCGGCTTTTAATTATAAATAAGCTTATAAAAGTAAATTAATAAGCTATTATAAAAACTTTTATATAGTAAAACTTATTATATTAATTTAAAAACTTAATTATACTTTATCTTTTTCGGATATTTACTATTATTTTAGCTTAATATAGAAACTTAAATAAATAAAATAATTAATACTTATTAATTAATTTATTATTAAAAAATAATATTTATATTTAAAATCTTTAAGTATTATTTTAAATATTAAAGTAATAAAGTTTTTTATAATTAGCTATAAGTAATACTTTACCCTTTATTAAAATAATTTAATAATAATAATAAAACTTTTATAAGGTAATAAACTATTTTAAATTAATATTTATTAATATTAATATAATTAAAATATTAATTAAATTAATTATATGTTATAGGTTATTAAGCCTTTATTAAATAATTTATAAAGCTTTACTATTAATATAACTTATAACTATAAATTTAAATCTTTAAAATATATTTTAAAGTATATTTTATAAAGAATTAAGTACTATTCTCGCTATATAAAAGATTAAGCCTTAATACCTCGTTACCTTATAATTCTATATAATTAATAATACTAATAAAAAACTAGCTAAGTTAAGGGCTAAAAGAAACTTAATAAAGGAGCTAAAATTAGCTTTTTTAATACGCTTAATTATTTATAGAAAACCCGCTATATTAATAAGTATAATATATTATTAACTAAAAGCTATTAAGCTTTAAAGGGGGCGTAACTTCCCTTTTATAAATAAAAGAAAAGATAGCATTAATAGAAATTAAACTTATAGCCCTTACATTTATTATTATATAAGGCTACCTAGCGCTTTACTAATGCGCTATAGTGCTTAATTATATTTTATATAATTAAAACCTTAATACCTTTCCTTTTTTATATTTAAAATATAAATAAATAAAGCGTTTTCTTTCAAACTACTATTAACGAAATAATATAATATAATAAAGGTAGCTATAAAAAGGTATACTTTATAATATATAAATAAAGTTATTTATAATTCTTTCTTTTAAAATAAAAAGCTAATGTTTTCTTTATAAAAATTAACTTATATTATTTATACCGCTACTTTAATTACTTATTAATAAATCGATTAGCCCGGCCTTTATAAAACTTAAGCTATAATTTTAATATATTTATATTAATTATAATAAATAAGTTTTATTATTATTATTAACTTTATAAATTTATTATAAATATAATATATTTAAATTTAAAGCTTATTTTATATATAATTAATATAGTAACCTTTTTTAAGTATTTAAATACCTTACCTCCCTTTTTATAAAGGATATATAAAAAGCTTTATATTAAATTTAAGTTAATATATATATTAATTTCTTAAAGTAAATTTCCTATAATATTAAAATAAATTTAATATTAATAGAATTTTATAATAAAGTAGAATTAATAGAAATAAGCTATAAATAAATTTTTATAAAAGCTTATTAATTAATTAGAAAAATTAAAAGATATTATAAACCTTTTTATTATATATATAAAGATTTTTCTATTACGTTATTTAACTATTATAACCTTATTTCGATATTATTAATATTTAGCGCCTACTTATAAATATTAATTAACTTACTATCTATATTATTTATATATAAATAAGCGAAAGCTATAAGGAAAGTAATAAAAATCTTTTAAAACCTTTTTATAAAATATTAAATTAATAAAGTAATTTATATAATAAATAGCCTTAATATTATTAATATATTAACCCTTTTACTTTAAAATAAAATTTAAATATAGTATAAAAAAAGTAGCTAATAAGGCCTATTTAAATTAATTATTATAAATAGCTATAACCTTACTTTAAATCTTTTAAATAGCTTTATAAAATTTAAATTAACCTATATATATTTATACTTATATAATAAAAGTATATAGCTAATACTTTTAAAAAGGCCTATTATTAAAAATAATAAAATTACTTATTATAAGGCTAGTATTAATAAGGGTAATAATAACTCTATAAAAATATAATTATTATAATAATATTAAAGCTTCTCTTTAATTAAAAAGCTATTATTATTATTAATTATTAATAATTATTATAAAAATAAAAATAATTTAAAAAATAACTTTTTATTATTAAAGCTTTAATAGCTTAAAAAGAAAAGAATAATTATATTTTACGCTTTTAAGTATAAGGTTAAAAGACTTATAATTATATATTCTTTTAAACTAAATTTTATTTAACTATATTATATTTTTATAATTAAACTTTATTTATTTAAATAAAAGATAAACCTTTTTAAAGAAGTATATTAAATTTATAACCTTTTATCTTTTCCTTAACTTATTAATTATTTTATTTATTTAAGTTCCCTTATTAAGCTAAAATAATAATAAATATTTAAAAAGAATAAGGTATAATATATCTTTTAAATTAATATAGTAGGTTTTACTATATAAAACTTTTTATAGTAACTTATTAATCTTTTATAAGCTCGTTTATAATTAGAAGCCGCTATTTTATACTAGTAGCTATAGCGTTAAGCCGCACCTATTTATACCGGTGCTTTTAATAAGCTATTAGCCTATCGAGGTTAAAGCTATCGCAAGCTATAAGCAACCTAGTTTAACACCGTTAAGCATTATATAAAAGTGCTATTGCTATATAACTTAAGCCTTTAAGTTATTCGAAATAAGCGATATTAAAAAGCCGCTATTGCCTTAACTAAGGTTCTAGCTTTGCTTAAATATATACTTATTATAACCTTTTCCGTAAAACTACTTAAAAGCAATTATTTAGCCTGCCGCGCCACCGAAACCGAGATAATAGTTAAGCTTAAACCAGCATTTATACACGCTTAAAACCCTATTAAGTAAGTTTATAGCTGCGGTTAAAATAAATAGGTAAGGCCACTATATTCTATTGCTAAGCATTTAAATATATAGATCTAATAGCTTTATAGCTATAGAAATAAACTTTAAATATAATAAGTAAATCTTTACTTAAATAAAAAGTTTTCTTATTAAGGTAAAGGAGTATAAAGATAAGAAATCTTTCCTATTTAAGTAAATAAATATATTTATTATTATCTTAAAGATATATAAGATCTATTTTAAAGAAATAAAGGAATTTATTACTTATAAAGTAATAATAAATAATAAGCCGAAAAAAGGATTAAAGGTTATAAATTTAATACGCTTTTTTAAAAAGGTTTACCTTTTATTTAAATAAATTAAAGAGATAAAGCTTAATTATAGAAACGTAATATAGTTAAATAAAATTTAGTTTAAAAAATATATAATTATAAGTCTTTTAACCTTATATTTAAAAAGGTTTCCTTAGCTTATTATTAATTTTTAACTTATAAATAATAAATTTCTTTATTTCTTTAAAATAGATCTTTAAATTATATATCTTTAAAGTAATAATAAATATATTTATTTACTTAAATAAAAAAGGTTTCTTATCTTTATACTTTTTTATTTTAATAAGAAAACTTTTAATTTAAATAAAAATTTACTTATTATATTTAAAATTTATTTTTATAGCTATAAAGCTATTAAATTTATATATTTAAAACTATACTTAATAATAAAATATAATATCCTTACTTAATTATTTATTTTAACTATAGTTATAAACTTATTTAATAAGGTTTTAAACGCGTATAAATAGTAGTTTAAGCTTAATTATTATCTTAGTTTTAGCTAAATAATTACTTTTAAATAGTCTTATAAAATAAAGTTATAATAAATAAGTATATATTTAAATAAAGCTAAAACTTATATATGTTTTATAAAAGTATATAGTTAAAGTAATAGCGGCTTTTTAATATCGCACATTTTAAGTAACTTATATTTATATATAGAGAGCTTAAGTTATATAGCAATAGTATTTTTATATAATGCTTAATAGTATTAAACTAGCTTACAGCCTATAATAGCTTTAACCTTAATAGCATTAGCGTAAATAAATTAGGCGCGGCTTAACGTTATAGCTATTAGCGTAAAATAGCAGCTTTTAACTATAAATAGGGTTATAGAAAATTATTAAGTTATTATAAAAAGTTTTATATAATAAAACTTACTATATTAATCTTAAAAAATATATTATACCTTATTCTTCTTAAATACTTATTATTATTCGAGCTTAATAAAGGAATTTAAATAAATAAAATAGTTAATAATTATACTTTATCTTTTAAGATTTAATATAAAGATATAATTATAATTAATAGCGGCCTATTTAATAAATTAAAAAATTAAAAGATTAATAACTTAATTATTTAAAGCCCGAATAATTTATAAAATTAAAAATAAAGTTAAGCGGCTATATAAAAAATTAAAACTTATAATTTAAGGCTATAATAATAATAAAAAAAGTTTATTTTAACTTAATTATTAATAATTTAATAAATTAGCTAATAATTAATTATTATAATTATAGCCTTTCTTTTTATAAAGAAGAAAGCCTTTATTATATATAGATTATTTATCTTATTTAAATTCTATCTCTTAAAGCTTGGAATATAGTAAGTAAGGGGGGGGGGCTATAGTAGTTAAGGCTGCAGCTCCCGCTTCCTCGATAAACCTTAGTTTACTTTATACTTAAGCTTCTATAAGTAACTTTATATAATAAGAAGCATTTGCTACGCCGTCAGGTACCTTCCGGAAGGCCCTATAGGCACTTAATAGGGAAAAACCTATAATATAAGGAAAAAACTTTATTAGCTAGGGGATATAGTAACTAATAGTAATAGGTATATAATTATAGGGAATTAGTTAGGGGTAAATAGTCTTGCCCTTCGGCGCTAAAGAGGCGTACCGAAAGGAGGGCAGGTTTAGTAGCATTAGCGGGATTTAAACCTATACCCTTTATATTGCTATTATAAAAGGGTACCTTAACGCTTAACTAATATGCCACAGTGCCGCCTTTATTATATATAATATTATTTAAGCTTACCTATAATTAAAAAGTAAATTATTATAAATAATTTTAGCTTAACTATTAAAGAAATTAAAGGTAAGATATTTTAAAAGAATAATTATATAATTAATTAAGCTATTTTATAATATTACGAAAATAAACGTATATTAATAAATAATATATTATAAATATTATTATAAGAAGCTAAAAATAAAAAAACCTTTAATTATAACTTATACCTTTTAATTATATATAATAAAAAAGCTTATTTAAGCTAATTAAGATATAAATTAATAATACCCTTATTATTATAAGCTTATTATTTTTAATTATAAAAAAAGAATTTAAAAGATAAAAATTAAATATAAGCTAAAAATTATATTTTCCCCTATATAGCTATTAAACTTTAATAGCTATAAGTTAATAATAGCCTTTAATAATACTATCGAGATAAAATAAAAAGGTTAAGGTATTAAGCTTAAGCTAATTAATAAAGGCTAATAATTACCCTTAATAATACCTTTATTAATAAGCTTATAAAGCCTATATTATATTAATTTATTAGCTAAAAGCTATATTTAACCTTTTCGTTATAATATAAGCTTAAAAATTAAATTATAATAATTATAATAAACTTAATCCCTTTTAAGTATAAGTTTAAAAAACTTATAATTATATGTTTTTTAAACTAAATTTTATTTAATTATATTACGTTTTTATAACTAAACTTTCTTTCTTTAATTTATTTAAATAAAGGTAAAGCTATTAAATCTATATATTTAAAGTAAGTAAAGTAAGCTAAAGCTTATACTTAAATAACCTATACTAATATAGTTAAATATTATACTTAATAATGAAATATAATAGCTTTACTTAAGTTTTAAATATATATAAATAGTAGTTTAAATATAATTAGTAGTTATCTTAATTTTAGTTAAATAATTACTTTTAAATAGTTTTATAAAAAAGGTTATAATAGTTACTTAATTTCACTAAATAGGTATATATTTAAGTAAAGCTAAAACCTTTAAGGTAATAGCGGCTTTTTAATATCGCTTATTTCGAATAATTTAAAGGCTTAAGTTATATAGCGATAGCACTTTTATATAGTACTTAACGGCGTTAAACTAGCTTATAGCCTATAATAGCTTTAACTTTAATAAATCGGTTTATATTAAAGCTAATAGCTTATTAAAAATACCGGCGTAAATAAGCGTGGCTTAACGCTATAATTACTAACGTAAAATAGCGGCTTTTAATTATAAATAAGCTTATAAAAGATTAATAAATTATTATAAAAAGTCTTATATAGTAAAACCTATTATATTAATTTTAAAAGATATATTATACCTTATTCTTTTTAAATACTTACTATTATTCCAGCTTAATAAAGAAACTTAAATAAATAAAATAATTAATAATAAACTTAATAAATAGCTAAAATAATAAAAGGCTAACTTAAAATAAAGATTATAATATATTTTAATTAATTTAATAATAATAACTTTAATAATTTTTATAAATAAGTTTTTTATTAATAATTAAAACTTTAGCTTATAAATCGGTTAACGTGGTTAACTAGTGAGTGGCGGATATTACTAAGTGGCGGACTTTATACCTTTTTACGGGGTAAGCTATATAAAAGGTACTTACCCTAACTGTTAAGGAAAGCTAATAAAATTTATTTATTTATTAACATTTCCTTAAAACCTTTATAACTTAATAGAAAATTAATATATAAAGCTATAACTTAAAACTTAATTTTATTATATATGAAATTATATATATATAAATTTATATTTATTTTATATTATTAGTAAGCAAAGTGCACGGACTAATAAATTTCGAGATTTATATATAAATGTATAGAGCTTACTTAAAGTTAATAACTTTAACCCTTATATACAACCTTACCCTTAGCTTTAAACTATAAAAAAAACCTATAAAACTTTAAATAAGTTTTATTCCTATTAGAAAAGATTTTAAAAGAATTTTTTTTTCTATTAAAGGAAGTAGAAATTAAGCTTAAAGCTAACAGAAGTTATAAAAATCCGCCACTTACTAATATCCGCCACTCACTAGTTAACCACGTTATATAATAATTATTATTAATAAAAAGAAAAACGCTAATATTTTATAATATAAAATATATAGCAATATATTTTATTAATCTTTTATAAAATATTAATAAGTTATTAAAAGTATATTAAAAATTTATAATATAGCTAATAACTTTAATATTAACGTAATATTTTTATTAATAATATAACTAATTATTTATTAATTAAGCCTTTTTTTAATTTCTTTTATTATTTATATAAAGTTTTATTTACTATATAAATACCTTATTAAGCTAAGTATAATAAAAAGAAATAACTAATAATCGATATTATAGCTTTATATTAAGTATATAAACGGTAAAAAAATATAAGGTTAAATAAATTAATAATAATAATAACCCTATAAATATTATTATAAAGATATTATTAAATAAAGCGCTAAAACGCTTAATTAATATAAATAAATTAAATAGATAACTAATAAATAATGTTATATAATTTATTATCCCTCCTGGGTACGAGGTTAAAAGACCTATAATTGTATGTTTTTTAAACTAAATTTTATTTAACTGTGTTGCGTTTCTGCAACTAGGCTTCGTCTATCTAGATAGAAGGTAAACCTTCTTAAAGAAGCGTACTAGACTTGCAACCTTCTGTCCTTTCCTCGGCTTATTATTAATCCTTAACTTATGGGCAATAAATTCCTCTATTTCTTTAGAATAGATTTCCGAGTTGTGCATCTCTAAGGTGATAATAAATATATCTATTTGCTTGGATAGGGAAGGTTGCTCGTCTTCGCGCTCCTTTGCCCTGGCAAGAAAACTTCTTGCCTGGGTAAAGATTTGCTCGTTGTATTTAGAGTCCATTTCTGTGGCTGTTCGTGAGCTGTCAGATCCACGCATCCAGACAATGGAATGTGGTGGCCTTACCTGGTCACAGTCTGTTCCAACCGCAGCTGTGAACTCGCTCAGTGGGGTCTCAGGCGCGTGCAAGTGGTGGTTCAAGCTTGACTGGCAGTCGTCTCGGTTTCGGCTGAATGATTGCTTTCGAGTGGTCTTGCAACACAGCGGAAAAGGTCGTGATGGGTGTGTGTTTGAGCAGAGCCAGAACCTCAGTCAGGGCAATGGCGGCTTTTTAACATCGCCCATTTCGAGCAACTTGTGTTCGAAGGCCTGAGTCACACGGCGATGGCACTTTCGCATACTAGTAGTGCTTGACGGCGTCAGACTAGGTTGCTCGCGGCCCGCGATGGCTTCAACCTCGACGGCACCGGCGCGAACAGGCGCGGCCCAACGCTACGGCTACTAGCGCAGAATGGCGGCTTCTGACTACAGACGGGCTTGCAGAAGATTGATAAGTCACTGTGAAAAGTCCTGTATGGCAAAACCTACTGTATTGATTTGAAAGATACATTATGCCTTGTCCTTCTCGGACACTTACTGTTGTTCCAGCTTAATAGGGGAACTTAAACAAATAAAATAGTCGATATAATTTATTATATCGATTTAAAGAAAAGGCTATTTTTAAGCTATTTAATAATAGCTTAATTATAGTTAAATTAAAAAACTATTAATTTAAAAATAATAGTAATTAGCTATAATTAAGCTTTATTAATATAGTTTATTTAGCCCGATAAATAATTTAGCTAAAACGTTTTTTATAAATTAGCTTATAATTATTACCTTTTTAACGATAGCTTTAATTAAATAATAATTAAAAATTTAGTTAATTAAATTATTTTTACTTATTATTTTCTTTTATCTATAGTTATATAGAGTTATAATATATATTTTATATTTTATATTTTCGAAATATATAATATAAAATAATATAAAATATAAATATAAAATATAAAATATAAATATATATAAATTATTTAACTTATTTAAATTTTATTTTTTAAAGCTAGAAATATAATAAGTAAAGGGAAGAAAGCTATAATTAAAGTTAAGGCTATAGCTTTCCCTTTCTTTATAAACCTTAATTTACTTTATATTTAAGCTTTTATAAGTAACTTTATATAATAAAAAGCATTTACTATACTACTAAATACCTCCCGAAAGGTTTTATAAGCGCCTAATAAAGAAAAACTTATAATATAAGGAAAAAACCTTATTAGCTAGGGATATAATAATTAATAATAATAGGTACGCAATTATAAGGAATTAGTTAAAGGGGGGTAAATAATTTCGCCTTTTAGCGTTAAAGGGGCGTATTAAAGGGAGAGTAAGTTAAAAAGGAGATATTAACGGGATTTAAACCTATATCTTTTATATTACTAATATAAAAGGGTACTTTAATACTTAATTAATGCGCTATAATATTATATAAATATATATATTTATATTTATATTTTTATTTTTATATTTATATTTTTATATTCTATATTTATATTATAATATAAATATAAATATAAATATATTTTAAAAATAAATTTTTTATAACTTTAAAAAATAAAATAGCTAGCTATATAAATCTAATTTAGCCTTTTAAAACATACTATTTAGTTTTTACTAATTTAGATTCTATATAAAGAAATAAATACTAATATTTAAAATAAAAATTTAATAAAGCTCGCCGCCGCTAAAACTTTACTAAATAAGCTTAAACTTTAAAGTTTTTATTAAGTATTAGTATTTATTTCTTTTTATTAGATTTAAATATATAAAATATAAATAGCAGGTTTTAAAGCGTTAAACCTACTCTATAAGACTAGTAGTTTAATATTTAAGGTTATATAAGTCTATTTTTAGAATATATTTATATTTATATTTATATTTTATATTATTTTATATTTATATTTATATTTATATTTTCTAAATTTTTTATATTTATATTTATATTTATATTTTATATTTTATATTATTTATATTTTTAATATTTTATATATATATACTTTAGCTTAATTAATAAAATATATTATTAATAAAGGCGGAGTTTATTTTAAGAAGCTATATATTTAAAATATATATCGATATATTTAACTTATATACTTATATACTAGTATATAAATATATAGTATATAGTATATAATATATAATATATAATATATAAGCTCTTTAATATATAATATATAATATATAAAAAATCTCTTAGTATATAGTATATAAATATATAAATATATTTATATATTTGTATACTGGGTATACAGTATATAAGTATATATGTCACAACTCTGATGTGGATGTTCTTGCTTACTGGGGGGGTGGGGGGTCGAACTGCTGGGACGAGCAATTAGGACTACTCCTTGTGGCCGAGGGCGCGCGGCGGGCGGCATCGGCTCGTTGATCGCTGCTGCTGCACATTTGATTAATGGTTGCCCTGGGCCTGTTGGGACATTTTTTTCGTCTGTCTACATACAGGCCAGGGAAAATCATTCGAAGGAGTAATAAGGGGGAGGGGAGAACGTGGGGGCGGGCAACGGCTGTTGGTCAGACTAGTAGAGAAGGGGGTGGGGGGATGCAACGTCGCTGGGGGCTCGTGGTCGCTCGCAAGGAGCTGCGGGGGAATGAGTTGCTGTGGGTTTGACAGCTTGGGGGTTGGTCTGGATTGGGGGCCGACAGTTTGTTTGTGTCAAATCGGGTTTCTGGTGCTAATCGTTGTTGTAGTAGTAGTAGTATTAGTAGGAGTAGTAGTTTTAGTAGTAGTAGTTAGAAGGTGGTACTATAGTTACTCAAGACTTGCGAAAGATTTGATGCTCAGGCCTTTTTTTAATCAAGTGTTGTCAGGCCGGTGCAGGTTAAAAGGTTGAAGAGGGCTTGCGCCTGTGGGACATAAGTCTACTCGGTAGTCTAGTCTACTTAGTCCCCAACAATTCTTTGTACAGGGTGTGGGGGAGGGGTTAAGTTCCTCCGGGGGGGGATTCTGCGACACTAGTCTGCTTTAACCTGTGCACAAGATATTAGTTAGTTGCCAGTGTCTGTTCTCCAGGGCTGTGGCTGCGTGTCTGGACCGTGCGATTATCAACGTGCGGCGGTGCCTGTTTAAAAAAAAACCCAGACAGAGCACAGATCAAGGAGGAAGAGACTCGAGGGGTTGACGGAGGGGAGAATACGTATTTTCATTAAACGCAATGGAAGCAGCACTGATGCTACGGACCCCATTCTAGCTGTCAAAAGACGCATCGGACACGAGCAGCTCGAGACGATCCTGGCAAGTTGACAATTGTAGCTGGATTTCGATAAAGGAATCCGAAACCCCTGAGTCTCTGATAACTCCAATGTCAAGTGCTCCATGCTCAGGCTGGCGTACACATGTAAACCTTCTGAGAAAACGCCCCATCTGATGTGCGTATGTATGCAAGGAGCATACTATCGGCCTCAGGACATACAGTCCATCAATCGAAGCCCACTTTCCAGCTTATGTCTAAATTTAATTTAATTTAATTTTTCCCTTTTCCCGAGGCACGTCCAAGTGTGGCTATGCCCGCAGCGCTCTCGTCCCCTCAAAGTCCGCATGCCAGTCTTGGCTGAGGAGGGCCGACCAGGGAGGACATGCAGTCAGTTGCAGTGGCCTCGGCCAGCCACGGTTGGGAGAGGAGAACGAAGTAGGGACCTGCCGGCGCAGTGATTGATATCTGGGTGGAAACCAAAATTCGTATCTCGAGCTGAGGGAGAAAGAAAGAAAAACCAGGGAAACAAAAAGACATCATTGCTTGAACGAGCCCGCAGGGAGAATGACCGCCGTACCGTCCATCTCTAAATGTACACCGTGCCCACTTGCAGACTTTGTTTAAAGCGCCCAGTCTAGATCCTAGTCCTCGAGTGCATGGCCAAATTGCGAGGTCGGGTTATGGAGACCTGTGCTGCTTGACCCTGCGAAATCCACACCAAAAATGTTGCTAGCTTGCTCGTTGCGTTCAGGCTGGCCCAAGCCTGGGTTCCGCGGGTGCTATTTGGTCCTGAAAATTACCCGAATTATTTGTCCTGTTTTGAAGCCCCTCCTTTTCCCTTTTTTTTTAATCGTTTTTCTTTTTCTTTTTGCCCCCAACTTGGAGGCATGGCAGGTCGTCGAGATGTGCGGTCCGCAAGACGTATTAGATCCGCACCACTTGAACACAAGCTCAGAGCCAACACAACAACACACTGTGCAGCCACGTTCCCAAAATCGCCTCTCCCCCCCCCCCCTGCCAAGTCCACCGAAAGGAAAGAGAAACAACACATCTCACCGTGCCCGTGGTGCTCACTCCTCCTCAACATTTGTAAACTCATCAAACACGGCTAGCTCGTCAAAGGCACGGGCCAGCACGTCCAGCGAAGCGGCGCTCGGGTTGACAGACGCCTCGTTGAGGTCGATGACGAAGCCGCTGTCGCCGCGCTGCGCCCCGGCGATATTGACGAGCCCCGGCGTGGGGCGCCCGTTGCGCGCGTGGCCGCTCTGGTGGCCGCCGCCCGACCCGTAGATGACGCTGCTGACGAGCTCGGCGCCGTCGTCCTCGGCGCGCCCGCCGCCGCCAAGGCCCTGGCCCTGGCCCTGCGCCAAGGCCTCGCGCCGGTACCGCCTCGAGACCTCCGTGTCGGCCTTGAGCCTCTCCATGATGGCGCGGCCGTCGGCGGCCGCGACCGAGCCCTTGAGGATCGCCATGCTCAGGATGCCCTGCACGATGCCCGTCACGATGCCAAACTGCGGCGCCAGCGCCCCCAGCGCGTCGATGCACGCCATGAACCACTTGCGCCGCTGGGCGTCTTCTTCCGACTCTTCCTCCTCCTCCTCGTCGTCCTCCTCGCCGTCCTCCTGCTCCCCGTCCTGCTCCTGCTCCCCGCCGCCGCTCACTCCTTCCATGAGACCGAATACGCCGCCCCCATCCTCCTCGGCCGAGGAGCCCGGCATGGGCTGCAGTGGACTGCGGCGTAGGGGCAGGCATGCGTTGGCAACGTATATCAGCGCGTTCTGCCACAGCATCGACACGGTTGCGGGCGGGTAAAGGGACTGGAAGACGAGGATCAGGTGTTTGAGCTGGTTCACAGATGCGTTGCAGACCGCCTCGGGCGTCGCGTCCTCGGCCTCGCAGTGGTCGAGCATGAAAGGCGTCGGGGGCTGCTGGTACGGGAAGGGGCGGAACAGATCCAGCACGGCGGTGTGGAAGAATATGTGCAGGATGGCTACGTGGTGCGGCATGTCGTCGCCGCGCGCCATGGTCACGGGCAGCGAGTCGGCCCACTTGAGCAGCCTCTTGTACAGCCCCTGGGCGACGCTGAAGGAGGCGCGGGTTCTGGGGGCCACGCCGTCGCCGCAATCGTAGTAGTCGTTTAGCATCTCGTTGATCAGCGGCGTCAGCCTGCACAGCTGCGTGAAGCTCTGACCCATGTAAGCAGGGAGCCCGAAAGGCTCCGATCTGCCATCGGACCGAACAATGACGGTGCCCGGGACCGGCAGCCATGAAGGTATGTCGATATAGGTGATCTGGTAATTCATTCCGAGGACCCTGGGCCGTGGAAAAGAGACAGGTCAGCCCATCGGGAACAGCTGGCCGCGTCCCCTGGCAAGGGCGGGGGGGGGGGTGGATGGTGGTGGGGTGCGATGAGGCTGGTAAGGCGACGGCACTCGCAAGGTGGGTGGGGAGGGTTCAATCAAAGAACTTACGTCGCCCTGCAGAAGGTGCCCCATGCCGTGTGCGATGCAGCCTTTAAAAAGTCGACGTTGTCATCCAGCCAGTTCCTGGCCGACTGCTTCTTACCCACAGCCAGGAGGCCATTCTGGTGTGCCAGATGGATGCCCTCGAGCAAGTATCTCCTTGCCAGCTCGTTCCGGCCGTGGAAAGCAGCCGCGAGGCTGAGCAACTGAGTGGCAGCTATGTTCGGGATCACGAACTGGTACTGTGGGTTATTGTTGCTCTCCTCCTCGTGGAGGAGTTGCGCTTCCTTGAAAAAGGCATAGCTGAGGCCCGTCGTATCGGGTTCGATACTCGAGTAGCCCTGCTGTGGAAGGTTGAGACTATCGTTAGCCGGAAGAGCCTGAGCTAGAGGATCGGGGTGCACAGGGGGAGTGAACAGGGTGGCGCGTCTACTATACTATACGTACACAGGCAAAACACAGCACGGCGCTGAGAAGCAGAGGGCAGCAGAACTCGGTCTTTTGGGCCACAAGATCGCCTATGAACAGGTCTGCATCAAAAAGCCCCAGGATTGGATGATCCACAGTCAAGTAGAAGGACAAGAGTTGCGCCGCTAACTCATTTGAGACTGGAACCTGTGTCCAGTTGCTGATCTTGATGCTTCTGAGCCGCTCGTCACAAAGGTCAGGGAGCGCAGGGGCAGCGCTCGGATCAGGGAATGAGCGACTTCTGAGGGCCGGGAACGCTACTTTGGTGGGTGAGGGTTGGTGGGACGAGGAGGGTCCACGCGAGGAAGGCCTGGGTGTCCTTTGTCAGACACCTGGGGGCAGCAAGAGAGACGTACCCAAACACAGCAAGCAGTCACGGTGGTAAAAGGGGCTGGGCTTTCTCCGCCTTGGTTCTTGGGGGCAGAGCCGTGGGGTCGTGTCGAATAAGAATCGGAAGCAACGTACATTTTGGAGCCAGCCGCCACTGGTCCCCCATCCTGGCCAGGCAGCCTCTTGAGAGCAGAAACCTGGATCCCTGGAGTATCAACAGTAGTGAAGACGGTATACAGTAAAGGGTGCCGATGCATCAGCTCGAACTCGAGGCTCGTCCGCGAGGGCGGCGGGATGTCTCGAGCGGTGATAAGGTTCTGAAGACACAATACGATAGTGAGAGACTGCCCAAGAAAGCACCATAGCCGAGGCCTGTAGCCGCGCGAGGATTTCAAGCTTACGCTATTGACTCGAGCCCCTGATCGGACCTGGAGGAGGAGCGCCACGGCCTCGTCCTCGGGTAGGGTTCTGAGCCGGTAGACGAGGTCTTGTATGTCGCCGCCGCGGTCGCGAGTCTTGGATGGGACCTCGGTAGGGACTTCTTGCCGCTGTTGCAGCTGCCGCAGCCGTTCCAGCTCGGCGCGTTCCTCGACACTCATCTCGGTTCGGGAGCTATAGACGCAGTCGGTTCTGCGCCGACTGCAGGGCGAACACACTGGCTTTTGGCCATCACACTGTATCGAAGCGCAGAAGAGTCAGACACGTTCGGACACGTTCGGACAGGAGCCGTAGCTGCTATGGAGTAGTATCATGGCACTTCAGGGGCAGACGAGGCCAGGCCGAAGAGGGATGGCTCGTGAGCAGCAGCAGCAAGACGTGTCTGTTCACAGCAGCCCCCTTGGGCCGTTCCCTAGCACGTCACACACAGGGCAGCCAGGCCTTCTGACAGCCAACGCGCACTGTGGAAGCAATCGGCTGACTAGTAAGGCTTAAATTCCCCTTGTCGTTGGGCGACCAGGAGGGCAGTGACTGCCTTCTCTCTGAGCGGAAAAGGACTTAAAAACGCGCCGACCGCAGCGGGAATGCCGGGAGAGGGCGCGACGCCAACGACGAGGGACGTCACTCCGAGGACTATGCTAAACAATGTCTCTGTCGCAGTGGCAATCTGCTCGCATGTGTGATAGCTCACACGGGCGGTCGGTACCACACAAGCCAACGCAAGACAGCCAGCCCATCGCATATTAGGGGGCCGCCTGCGCAAGAGGCCCAGAGCCCAGACACGTGAGGCCGGAGCCATTCCGCCAATGAAGAGCGACTAATAGATGGAGAAAGCGGTTGGAAGAGGGAAGACGACAGGAAAAGAGCATACCGCAGACTTTTTTGATCGACAGGCGTCGCATGCAAATCGACCCGCCCTCTTCTGTCTCTTTGGAGGAAGAGCTTCCCCGATCCGAAACGAGCTGGCCTGGTCCCCGAACCTACCTCGCTCGTTCTGCTCCGGCGCAGGCAATATGCGGGGGAGCTTTTTCTTGGCCGGCAGCGCCGGCGACGACATCTTGTTATGAGTTGGGTGCGCGCAGGGCGGCCCGACCCCGGGGGATGGTCTGGATGGATTGATCCGGACTGCTTGGCCTCTGCTACCTTTTCCGGAAGGAATTACGCTCACTCAAACCAATGCACTGCGACTCTGTTTCCTCGCGCGAGTGCTGGGTGGCGGGCGAAAATCAGACCAAAGGTCAGCAGGTGTCGTACTCGAGCCGCCAAGTGTGGCCGAATTGTGGGATGCAGGATGCGATGGCAGGTACTGGACGATGTGTGGTGGTGATGATGATGATGGCAGCCGTCACACACAGGGCCGTGCTTGCCTCTGGACGCTGTCCACCGCTGCCCAGGAGTTTGAAACTGTGGTCCT
The DNA here is from genome assembly GCA_023242295.1 of Diaporthe ilicicola. Taxonomy (NCBI): domain Eukaryota; kingdom Fungi; phylum Ascomycota; class Sordariomycetes; order Diaporthales; family Diaporthaceae; genus Diaporthe; species Diaporthe ilicicola. Next base: position 74,705 of record JALPVH010000037.1, on the reverse strand, counting down.
TTCAGGCGGGACCCCCCCCCCCCCCAAATTTCCGCCCGCGTCTCGCGGGTTCTACAGATACGTAAGCAGGAGTCGACCAATCATGGCCTGCTTTGCTGCCTGACCGGTGAGATGTGACCCTACCGTGACTGCCGTAGTACAGTACATGCCTATGCCAAGCCCCTTGCTCCCGCCACGAGCTAGAGAGCACTGGGGGGGGTGGGGGGGGGTTAGGGGAACTAGGCCGCCACAAACTCGACGGGTGGCATCACCATCTTGTAACAAGAACGGTCTGCCCAACAGGGCGAGGCGGACCCTTTTCGCCCAGAAATGCCCGAGCATTCGGTACCGTACTATCTATGGATCCACAGCGGAAGCCCACGGCGAATCCCCCGGGGGCCCTCAGCACGCTATTAATAGTGGGTGAAAGGACGTGGGGAAGAAATAACCCAGCACCAGTTGAGCATGCAAAGCCAAACCAGTTGTCGAGCGCAGTCACCATGCTGTTGAGTGCAATACACGGGTACGTACTACGCGGAAGTTTCAGGCATGATTCAACCGACACCTCTCCAGTATCGATCACCGTCCCCAAAATTATTTGTGTACCCGTCGATGATTTTGCCACTTTAGGCCTCCGTGAGTTGATTCCCTCCCGTGTCCCTGTTTTATTAATCAAGTTGCGCACGAAACCCATCGAGACACCGTCATGCTCGTGTAGCGTACTATTAATCCATTGCCGATCTCTACCTACAGGTGTGCAACGTGCATCTAGAAGTAGCCGCAACCCCTTGTTGCCACGCCGAGATCAAGGGAGATCTTCTGCGGCTGCGACCAGTACAAGAAGTCTCGTGTAGCCCAGGAAAATGTCGACGCGTGGGAAGGAGAGCAAAATAACAAAGACAGACGGGAAGATCCAACGGAGAATAGAGTGGCCGGAATCGATTACTCGATTAGATAGGTACAACCCCTGGGCTCTTCGGATCGGTGACCAGCCTCTCCTCTCCCCAAGCTTGTTCCCCCCCTCCTTTAACCCTTCAACTTCATCAAAGCATCTCGTCCCTGTGGGCGCCATCGTGCCCACTGCTGCATTCTGGGCAACTGTTTGACCTCGAACCTCCATAGGTCCGAAAAATTAAGAACTGCACTCTTTCAGACAGACGACACCACGTTTTGTCCTTCCTGACAACCGTCACATCATCGCAATTTTTTTTTTCGACTCCTCGAGAGTTCTAAACAGAACGAAGCGGACCTCCCGGGCGGCTGTCCAAAGGGGGGGGGGGATGATGAAAATGAATGAAAAAAGATTGAAAAAAGAAAAGAGAAGAAGATGAAGCATTGGAAAGGGGCATAAATCAACACATCAATCATTTATTGCTTGCCCCCAGCAGGTTTCCTCGTCGCTGGTCGCTCCCTTACGCCGCGGGTATTTCAAAGCTATACCAGGCAACAACATCCATACCGGTAACGGAACGAGGGGTGCAGATATCCCATCCCAAAAGGAGATGATCGAAAAACCCCCCCAAAAGGGAATGACGGGAGAATTATGACTGAAAGCCCCTGATTCTCTCTCACTTCCCGCGAGGGGGATGTCCTCCCGCGGCCACATCACCAACGGTAACGACAAAGGAAAAGAAATCCGGCTAGGCCCTAGACCTCAAAACAAATCACAAGAGTTCTACCTGGACGGCTTCGCCGACGAAGACGACACCGCCACTCCCGTTTGGCGATGAAGGCGGTGGTGGCGGTGGTGGTGGTGCTTCTGCTACTTGCGTTGCTTCCGCTGCTTGCGCTGCTTCCGCGGCTTCCGCTGCTGCTTCCGCTGCTGCTGCTGAAGCGCGCCGCCGCGGCCGACCATGCGCGCCTGGCTCGTAAGGTACTGCTGGATGAGGGCGTCACCGCAGTTGCCGTGCGACAACAGCTCGTTCTTGAGCAGCAGCACCTCGTCGCGCAGCCTCTTGACCGTCGCCGACAGCAGGCGGTTCTCCGAGCTCATCGCCGTCTCCGCCTCCTCCAGCTCCGCCCTCGCCCGCTTGGTCTTGGCCCGGCACTTGCTCGCCGCCACACGGTTACGCTCGCGGTGCGTGGTCGTCCTCGTCGTTGTCATCGGCGGCGGCAGCGACTCACCCCGGCCTTGCGCCTGCTGCTGCTGCTGTGCAGCTAACTGATCAGCGGGTCCAGCGCGGTTGCTCCATGGGGATGGGCTGTCGAGGATGACAATTGTGCTTTTCTCTGGAGAAGGTGAGACGGCCGAGGAGATGGCGTCCTGATTGGAGTATGCCGTTGACTTGGCGTCGGCTTCCCTCCGCCATTGACAGTCCCGAGTCGCAGAAGAGGACCGTCTCCTCTGTTTTGACATTTGGGCGTTCACTCTCCTTGGTGATTGTGGACTCTCGAACGGGCTCGGTCCGTGCTCCGGTCCTCTATCAAACGACGCTTCAACCTGGGGAGGCACGATCGAGTTGGCACTCAAAGCTGAGAGCGAGGAGTCGCTGTTGTGTCTGGAGTCGTGTGACCCAGCGCTGCTGCTGGAAGATGAAGGATAGGAGTACGTGCTGTTCGGTCCAGGCCACAGCGGTGGCTGTTGTAATGGGAGCGAAGGCCCCTTCGGCGGCTCATAGCTGTTGAAACCCGACGGCATCGTTCCTGTCGGCACGTACTGGGGCATCGGGCTGGCCATGATCATTGTACCGTCCATCGTGCTTGGATTCTTTCGCCCGGTCTGGTCCCACGAGACGTTGTATTGTGGACCGTTTCCTTCGCTTCCGCTCAGAGGTATCGAAAACTGCCTTCCGACGTCGACTGGCCCGTAACCCCAGGCGTACGGGTATCCGCTGTCACCCTGGCCCAACACCGGGAATCTTGAAGCTGGCTGATGGTCGAGTATGTTGCCGTTGCCAGGGCCACCGCTGTCAAAATCGAAGACGTTCGAGTATGTGGGATACGACTGGGCAGCATTTTGGTTAGGGGGGTAATTGTAAGATGGTTCCGTCGTGGCCGCTTGCGAATGTGGGTCGCCTGGAGTAGCAGCATATATGGGCGCCATGTTGCCTGCTGCTCGTACGTACGACACCGAGGAGTACGGAGACCCGCAGTTGCGCACTGAATAGTCATTCAGGCAGGACATCGGGGCATGGGGGCAAGTTGTCCTAGTGTCGAGATGCCGTCGAGCTATTGCGGGCGTGCGAGGGAGAGACCAACGCTGCAGCTCGCAAAGTAGCAGGCTGTGTTAGCGGTGGTGGCAGTATAAGTATATTCGTTGATCCTGCTGAGGTTGAGCACCTGAGGCTTGAAGCTACTTTCTTGTCTGTCCGATTGGCGAATTGACTTCTCGCCGGCGTTGGGTCTAGCATATAAACGATGGAAAGGGCTTTGTTGCGGTTGCTTCTGCTGCCTACTAGTACCCAGCCCCCGTCAAGACGACGATTATCAGCACCCGCATCAGGCACTGGTGCCCAATCCCGCAGGTGGCGAGTTGTTGGATGGAGATTGTGGGATGACCAGTCTGGAGGAGACCGGGCTGCGTGGACCAGCAATTGCTGAGGGGCGCCGGAGGACATCAGCACTCGCACTTGCCAGCATCTATGGCGATTGGATGAAGGGTGTACCACAACACATACCTTGGAGTCCGTCCCAGCCAACTGCTGGTCGTCTGGCCAAGCACTAGGCGTGAGGGACCAGACGTCCTTCAAGGGTCCATGCTTTTTGGCACCTCATAGGAAAAGACGACATGCGATAGGCAAGGAAAAGGTGGGAAAGTGGGATGGAATTTTGATCAGAGGCACTACAGGGATTCACATTTCGCATCGATTCCAGAGCCGTCGCCCTCGTTCTCGACCCCATGGTCGCTCTGGTATGGTTCCCCAACATGCAGCACGGTGGTAGTGCATGCCAGGTTAGAGCCGGGGCTGGAACTAGGTGCGGATCCGGACCCAGGACCAGATGCAGAGACCGGGAAAGCTGGCTCACACATGAAAGACCGGGGGGGGGTAAACCGGGGGACCAGTCCGCTTCTGGCTGTGAAGAAGCCGTAGGGGCCCGTCCAGATTGCCAAGAACAGCCCTCAGAGGGCACTAGCACCTCTGCAAGTGCCAACAGTGGGTGATGGGTGCTAAAGAGCTGTTGGGAGCACTGAGCTTCGCTGGTGGTAAAGAAAAGGTGGAGCTCCAGGGAGCTGGGGGAAGAGATGTGAGTGGGGGCGGGATGGTCTGGTTTCTTGGTCGCGATGATCTGCTCTTACCGGGCACCCGTCCTGACAAGTGACAGCTGAGACCCCAAAGTCAGTTCAATAGTCAGGACCGAGGCACTACCAGGGAAAAGCAGGCCGGGGACTTTGCGTTGCTGTGATGTGATGGTCAGGACTCTGGATGTCGAAGGGGTCGAGGACGGCAAGGGAGAAGCTGTTCTTGTCCTTCCGCCTCCAGGTACCTCGAAGGTCTCCTGGCTCACACAATTACGTTACATAGTACTGTTATAATAGCCCAGACACTGGCGATACCGCCAGCGAGACAGCCGATCATCGACCGGTACATGCGGGAAACTCAGGGCTTCCTCTAAGCACGCAGAGACTAGTAGAGTCTCTCAAGCCCACGACCACCGTCACGGCCCACCGCTTACGGCGAGAGTAGCCCTTTATCAATGAGTAAATGCATTTCGAACCGCTCACAGATCGGTGGTCTGTCCGGGTCGTACAGCCGCAGCCTGTCAGGAAACGGGTCTCGGCTACATCTGGCTAGCCAAAGCAAGTCGACAAACGACCTGGGAAAGGTTGGGCAATGTTGTCGATCAGCCTACAATGTCGTGGATCGGTAGAGGGAGCCACGTCGATACAGAGCAGAGGGGCAAATCAGTGCCGATTGGCTGCGGGAGGCTTCCCGCAGGGAAAAGTGATTGGGCAGACGAGACAGCGGGACAGGGAGAGGACAAGGTACTTTGGGCGAGGTCGTGCAATCTCCCGGGACAAGGCAATGGGCGGGCTCGACCCGGAATGCGTAAAATACGTCGGGGTACACATCATATCCAGTTGCACATGCAGCCAATCAGACCCCACGGAGGTTTCCCCTAGGGCGTGACCAATGAGAGTGTTGAGCCGTTTCGGGCGGAGGCCGTGCGATATCCGGTTTTCACTGCCGTACCTGGCACTCCAGGTCAGTGGGAAAGCCTGTTTCAGTGCTTAAGCGAACGGGGCGAGCACGGGAGCTTGTTGTCAGAGATGTTTTCCTGGGAAACTCGATGGGCATCAGATGGCAAAGCCCAGGATCTCGATGGCAGCAGGAGAGGACAACAACGCTGAACGACAGCTGGAAGCCAAGAACTACAATAGAGTTTCCTTTGCCACCAAGCTCGAGATACCGAGTACTTTCCTCCGGTAATCCTTCGGAAGACAATGAATATTTCGCGCCCAAGGATGCCACTCTCTCCTCTCTCCCCATAAAAAAAGAAAGAACCATTCGCATCTCGTCACACGCTCTCAGAAAGCTGAAAGGTCTAATCGAGAGGTGCCCATTGGTTTTTGGCTGGTTCCTTGCCCGCTGTGTTTAACTCATTGAAGCCATCTGACTGACAACGCATCACCTTAACGTGCTTGGCCTGTCCATGTTCTCTCGAAAGATCCAAAAGGCTGCTGCTGACTGGGTACGTTTGTGGGCTCGTACTGTTGGTACTCTCTGCATGTACTGTACCGGCACAGTGACCATTCCCTTGGGGCACAGTACAAACACCACGCCAGCATTACTGTACCTCGCCAACATTCCCTGGGAAAGCAACCCGTCTGCTAGGCTGGGTGGATCATGGGAGAGAGGGTGCAGATTAAGCACTGCGGGTAACGTAGCGCTGGGAACAGCCCTGTCAACCAGTGTCAAGCTGGTGTGTCAACTGCACTCAGGCGACCCCTTTCACCGGCAAGTAAACCGACCCGAGGCTCTATAACGTCTCGATGAATCTCGGCCGAGAGAGTTCCCTGACAGGAACATCTTTGCGGACGGCTGTGGGATCTGCCACGGTACAAAGTTAGACTTCAATTACATATACCGGATGAGATGCACATATTCTGCATCGATCCCACGTACGATCGTCGTCAGGGATTGCAGTATACCAAAGACAGACACATCAGGAATTTGCAATTCTCTGCTTGGTAATTTTTGTAGTGGGCGACTGGTGGATTTGTGTCTGGGTTTCAGGAGCCTTGGTCTTTCACGCTCATGTCCTGTCGGATGAGAAACAGACAGCGCCAGCTGAACGTCTAGAGCAGCTGTCCATAGAGGACGGGACCACCGCATAGATGTTCTATAGTTTGAATCACCCCGTGCAGTTAGCTGAAAGAACGCGCTCAGCGGGCCTTTGGTAAATTCATACCGACTGGCAGCACCGACGGCCTCTGTGGGATCGCTACCTGCCAGGCCCGGGACAAAAAAACATGCGCACTCACAAACTGGATTCAGCACTGCAAGTGACCATCTCATCTAACAACACCTTTACTTCGCAGTTTTATCTGTCAACAGGAGACTTTTCAACAGAGTTGAGATATTGCAAAGTAGTACATCAGAAGATTACTAATTGATTGGTATAGTTAAGTTTGCAGACTTTTGATAGCAATTCTATTTGAAGGGCTGTGTATGTTGCCCTCAACTTAGGAGCGCGCGTTTTTATGTCCCGGGCGTGCCTGCTTGCGGGTCAGAACAGGTTACTATATCAGCCAGAAGCATTCCATCATATTCATCCTCACATTTCTGGGTTTTTTTTTTTCAAGTTGTGCCAAACAGTTCGTACGGACTGCCCGGCTTGCCTCCCATATCACATCGCATGTTGCACTTCACCGGTCGTGTCTGGGACCCCGTCGTTCACGCCCACATACTTACCTAGGAACACACTCACACTCATGCTCTCTGCGTCAAAAGGCACCAGATTCGTTTTTTGTCCGCTCTCCCTCAAAGGAATGCCACACGTTATACAGTACTTCATGCATACCCGCAGTCTGCACTAATCGCTCCCTGCTGTAACAGTGCGTGGGACTTGTGATTGGAAGACTTCTGATTCAAGCCTTCTGATTGGAAGACTTAAAATAAGAGGTTAAAAAGCAACGCCTTTTGCGTATTCGCCAATATGCATACGCAAACATGCGGGTCGGGGCACCTGTACGTACATCGGATTCCACGGGCATCGCACAGTTCTATTGGTCCCCGGCGTTTGACCGTGAAGCGAAAATTATTGGCTACTTTGGCGCACACTAATTGTTGCCCAGGCGAAAGGCTTGCAGGCTGACTGGCCTGTTTGTGGGGCCGCTGGACGTGAGCATCTGTCGCGGCCAGCCCGGGGCGAAAGAGATATCCACTGCACCACCACGTTGATGGGCTCCCTCTCTCTCTTTTTTGTTGTCTCTGTCTGTCTTTGTCTAGCTGTCTTCATTTTCTCGATCCCGACCACCATGGTGGCATGCCGAGATCGGGAAAAGCACGGTGTCAATCCCATTTTTTCGAATGACTTTCTACTGCCGCTCTTACCTAGCAGCTGCCTCCCAAATATCTAAATATTCCGTCTTTCAGCGAGAAGCACCGCTAGAGCACCCACAGTCTAGGGGAAGAAAGCACAGTGCCCCACTGAGGTGAACCGTGACAGGATTTTCATGTATGAATGGACCCTCTATTCCGCACACCGCGTGCTCTCAAACTCGTCATATACCGGTAGATCAATTGGCGAAATTCGACAGCAAGGTTCAGCTGTATGTGTTAGCGTATTTGTCTATTGAGAAATGCAAAGGAGGAACAGAGGGAGAGATGGAAAGATCAATGCCAGATAATGCTAACCCGGTGGTCTCGGCTTCGTAGATTTCAGCGGCATTAAGGTTTCCCTTGGCTTTCTGCTCAGGCTCAATTGTTGGTTCCCCTTTTTTTTTTTTTTTTTTTTTTTTTTTTTTTTTTTTCCCTTGCGTGGATGATGCGCTTCACATGCATGATTGCCTTTCAGACGCGCCAGTTCTCGCCAGGAGACTCCGAGTAAACAAGATTTCATCATTTATAGACAGCAAAATATATTTGACTGCCGCTTTCACAACTCATAGGGCAACCGGAGAGACACCGAGGTTGAACGCGTCTCGAACGCGTCCAGAACCTTGATATCGAAAACGATCACACGTCATATGTATTCACCAGGGCATGAGACAGCCACGTTTCCAAGAACCACCCACCACGAAAGAGCTTTCCCATATTGGTTCACGAACCCTTCGTGGGATTTGGGTGTTATCACAGGCATCGACGAGTTCTGCCACGCATCTATCATTCATGACTGACCAGCTGCGCTCCTGGATATACTTCGCCGCAGAGGCTGACAAAGCTATAGCTGAAATCGGACAACGGACTCGATTACAACCTCGAGTCGGGCGCCGCCAAAGCAGACTTAGGCATCAAGATTCGCAAAGAAATTCTTTGGACCCACTGGCACGTCTTTTCCCAAAATAATCCGTCGCCAAGATAACACGTCGCGTTGCCCTTTCGAGCCGCACAAACCCTATTCATACTGACGTCGACCACTTGTACTGAGCGCCCCCCCCCCCCACCACGACCAGATGGTGAAGTACGGAGTACCGTGTCGAATCCTACTCATCTGTTTAAAACGCCTAGCCGGCTGCGTCCCCAGAATTTGACACTCGGGCGTGCTGTCCGGGCTATAACCAGAGTCAACCCCCCCGGACCATACACCGCTCGAGTTGTTAAACCAAAGAGGTCGTGCTACATCATGTGCCCTGCATATCACGTACCAGAAAAACCAGTAAAAAGGCCAGGATGCATGTCATCCTATGAGCATCAAGAGAGGGCCATTATTTGTCTAATAATTGACGTGCTGCGTGGGTCTGCCAATGTCATCTGCCGGATGTGAGCGAGGAACCAACCTGAAGCCAGTAACCATCACACTGCTTCAGCACAAAGTCCAGCGACTCAGGGTAATGAAATCAGTCGTAGAACACACTGTTGTACGTTTTTCTTTTCCTGCCAACTCCGCTCAATCTAGGCCCTCTGCATCAAGCCCGCGGCTCACAGATCACGTCTACGATTCAAACAGCCAGCCGTGCCTCTCGCATCCGACCACGAACACCACTTATCCCTACACAAAGAGACACAAGGGCATCAGGTCATCCCGCGGTGGGCCTTCTGTTCGACGACCTGCAGCGTGTTGTGATCCCCGGCGAAGGACTTCTTGCTCCGGGGCTCCGCCGTCAACGCTTGGCGGCCTAACTCAGCCTGAAAAACTGTGCAGCCTTCTCCGTTCCAAGCCACTCCTTTTCTGCAAGATAAATGATGTGTCCTCCGAGGTGCAGCAATCGCCAGCATCTCTGCTGGAGACAACCAACGGCCCGCGGTCTTCGACCTGCGGCCGCCCTTCTCAGGCCCAAGAGTCAGTCAACAACAGGCAAGGCGTCATGCCGTGCCCACCACCAAACCGACGGCAGCGAGGGGGTTGAGCGTCTCCGCCCTCATTTTTCTGATCAGGCTGCTAGCGGCTTCCCGTCGATCATAAGCCCCAGCCGCAGCGGAGTCCCTTGTCGACCCCCGCCTGCAGGTGTCTGGGCTGCGATGCCGACCTCGTTGCTCTGCCATGATCGGCCCATGGCACCCGTGGCACTGCGAGGTTTGCCCGAAACCCACATCGCCTCCCGTCGATACGTGGGAGGGGCCCTTCGGCCGCCGAGGATGCCCAGTTAGCCCTCTGCCAAGTTTCTGCAGCCGTGGGCGCCTAGCTAATAGCGTCCATCGTGGCCATGAATCTCGTGGTCTTAATGGTTCCCACACTGCTTTTCTTCCCCTGCACGGCAGCCACTTGGGCATGAAGACGTGCGTGCGTTTTTCCCCTCTCCACCTTCTCTCCATCCAAGAATGCTCGCAGCTCATGGTCACATCGTCGACGACGTACGTCCCTTCGCCGAGCCGCCGCACCTTCCGCATCGCTTCCGCCGCTGCCGATCGAGGTTTGATAGGTATTAAGAGCAAAGACAGACCAGGCCACGCCCAGGACGCCGAAAGCCCCGAGACAACGAGGCAACGTTACTTTGGTCTCCTCGGCCCCAAGGGCTGCAGCAACGGACCATACGATAGAAACAACCCCGTTCTGAGACGATCACCGCCCTACGGGATAGAGAAAAAGAAAAACAAGCCCACTCGCGAATGCCATCTCCTCCTCTTTTGCCTCCCTCCCTGCACCTCGCTCGGGCTCGCTTGGGGATTTTCCGAATAGACGAGAACAGCATCCAATCACCAGGCCGGAAACATCAGGAGGCGCTCTCACGATGCGGCCGAAGAGGGGAGGTGTGCCTCGATGCTCTGTGACCGCAGCCTGCTGGCAATAGCACACCGCAGGTGCCACTATCGTCCCCAGGACCGAGCTCTCCACACCACGTACAAACCGGCGCCTTGCTGTCTCACATGGGTCGGTCCAGTCACTTGCATGCCTCCGGCTGCCCCAACCCAGCTGCCCTCCCACCGCCGAATGGCCTCCGGATGTTGACGGCTGCCTTGACGCGGCCGGGGGACTGATTGGCAAACTGCCAGAATGACTAGGCCAGATGGAAGCTCTGCGATGACGCGATACTGTATCCGAAGCCAAGACATGACCGCGAGCGTACCCGCCCCCCCCCCCCCCTTCCCAACATTTTTCGACCCGAGTGGCAGAGCGAAAGCGATACCGATAAAGATTCCAAGGCCGGTGCGTGATGTCGACGAGGCTGACATGAAGGAGTGTCCGGCACCTTGTAGAGGTGTTGGCGAGACAAGACATTTGGGCAATGCCATTCATGATACATGTGTTGAGCAGGCTTGGTTTAGTATGTTGTGATGGCTAAGGCCTTGGGTGCTCCTTTTATCTTGGTAGCACTTGCTGCGGTTGGATTGTGCTCCTGTACTCCGTGACACACTGGACACAGAGCATTCTATGATCGATAACTCGGAGACCAGGCTGAACGTGCTTCTGGACCTTCTTCTTCCCGACGCCACCTTGTACGAGATCAAGTACTGATCCTCGAGGATTGCAGACGGTGCCAGTCGACACGCACACCTGTCTGTCATGACCCGAACGAGACAAGACGGCTCGACGCGATCCGAGTTGTCAAGCCGACGGCACCGATATAACGAATGAATAAGAACTAGTAGAGGCAAGATCATGACAGCAGAAAGGAGCAAGGACTATGGTGGTGAAGAAAACAAAGAAGCGTGACACCAGAACGTTGGCCTGGAGTACACCCTGGTGGACCATGCCTGCCCGAGTGCGACAAGACCCAGACCGGTATCAACCACAGTTGGCCACACGAGCTCTTGTGTAGTCATTCCAAACCCCCCGCCGTCAAATCATCGCTGGGTTGCGGCGGGAGATGGACGTGGACCACTCATACTGTCACACTGACACTATGAGGCCCTCGCGCCTGTACGTGTCATGCTGAACAATAGGCACGTATCCCATCAGGAAGTAAAGGCCTGATTTGTTGATGGCCTGCCAGGTCCGAAACTGGAGATGGGCCCGCTTACCTGGACAGCAACCGCCTCGGTCTAAGCTCCAAAGACGAGACAAAAGATCATGTCAGGACTGCATCGAAGACCCATCCAAGGAAGGCTCACACGCTTGATTCCAATACGAAAACGGCTCCAAACCAACTCGACATCGGAGTCTCCTCAGACAACAGCGAGCGTCTTCGAACCTACGAGAAGTAAGCGGGGATTCTAGAAGCTGCAGATTCCACGTCATAAACATTTGCATACTCGCCCTTTTATAAGGTAATAGTGTTTTTTTTTAACTGTTGTCTGGTATTTGTTTACGAGTTGCTCTGTATGCAGTTAGCTAGAAGCTTATCTGGGAAGTGAATAGGCTATTGATACCTTTATCTTCTTAGCTATAGCTGTGATATAGCGAGCTAAATTCTTGCTTTGTCGGGGTATGGTACTCTAGAGCTTAAGTAGTGCTTATATTCCTGAGCGCGGCTCGGAGTAGGGGACACGCGGATGTAGTTGACCAAGGATAGAGGCGTCAATTGAATTCTGTTCTCTCTTGAGAGCAGGGTTACTGTCGTCGAAGAGGATGAAGGCGTGCGGTGCAGTCGGCAATGAACAAGAAGGTGGGAGTTGAACATTGCTCACAGTGAGAAAAGTCCGTCCCGTACCTACTTGGGCCGCACCAGGGACGCCACTGAGTCTTCGGTCTCTCGTCAGGCACGCTGATCGGCAGGTGGCAGATCTGATGAGGAAAGGATGGATCGAATTCTTGGCACCGGGGATTTCATCATGGCATGTCCCACGTGGAAGTGCAACTACAGTATTGAGGAACTCAATAGGGCGCAAAATAGTTGGGGCGATTTCGCCTGGCAGCCTGCAGTCGCGTCATACTGCTTCCTATCTGGTGGGTCAGCAGTACCTACAGTGGGTAGTCAAACCCCAGACTCGACCCTAACCCCTGGCTCGCCACCGCATCTCAACTAGGTAGGGTCCAGAAGTCAGGATAGAACGGGCCCTATGCTGATGGCATATCTTAACAGATCTTTTTTATTACCCGACGGCGCTTTCCGTCTCGATACCGGATCTATGGGACCATGTGGACTGTGCTTTCACTCTCCACGAGCTTCATTATCATGAGATGGGCCGCCTCGCCCTCGCCCTCGGCCACGTCTACATGCTGTTGGAGGCATCAAGGTTGTCCAAGCCTGTCACAGGCTCACAGCCTTCCACAATGCCAGCGCGGACTCCAATCCGTGGGCCGCCACCATCTTCACCGCCGCCGCCGCCGCCGCCGCCGCCGCCGCCTCCGCCGCCTCCGCCGCCTCCGCCGCTCAGTACGCCGGTGCCAACCAGCCTGGCCTGGTTCGCGAGGTACTGCTGGATAAGGCCGTCGTCGCAGTTGCTGTGGGCGAGCAGCTTCGTCTTAAGGTCCAGCACCTCGTCGCGCAAGCCCCTGACCGCCGCCAATAGCTGCCAGTGCTCCAAGCTCATCGCCCGCTCCGCCGACTCGAGGTTTGCTTCATCCTGCTTAGTCTTAGCCCGGCACTTAGTCGCCGCCGCGCGGTTACGCGCTTTTAAAGTCTTGTGCGGTGGTTTTTGTTGTTGTTGTTGTTGGTGGTGGAGTTGTTGGTGGTGGAGTTGTTGTTGTTGTTGTAGTTGTTGTTGGTGGAGTTGTTGTTGTTGTTGATTATGATAATGATGTTGCTGTTGGTCTTGTTGTTCCTGATGTTGATGTTGCTGTCGTTGACCTGCCACCGGCTGCTGCTGCTGCTGCTGCTGCTGCTGCTGCTGCTGGAGCCACTGCGCGGGGTCGTGGGCATAATTCTTCGTCCCATTGCTGTCCAAGTCTAGGGTCTGCCGGTCCGTAGTGGGACGGCCGTTGTTGATGCCGTTGTTGATATTGAGAGCAATGCGGCTGTCGGGAACGGTGACTGTGTTGTGTTTGTTCACTGGAGATGGTGTGACGGCTGGGGACAGGTCGCCCCCGCTGTAGTATGCCGTTGACTCGCCCCTGTTCTTTCCCCATGCTTCTCCCGCCTGTTGTATCGCAGACGAGGACTTCCTGCGCTTCTTTGATGGTCTCGGAGGATACATATTGCCCAGTGACCGTGAGCTCTGCGCGGGACTCGGCTCCTCTGTCAGCTCGGGCTTAAGCCACCCGTCAGGCCGGGTGCGCTCGGCCGCGTTGGCTCTTGGGGTCGGGAGGGAAGAGAAGCTGCTGTGCCTTGAGAATTGCGCCTGGGCTTCGCTGGAAGGCGACGGGTAGGTGTAGTGGCTGCTCTGACTGGCCGACGGCGATATCTGGCCCATTGGTGGCAGAGGCCACCTCAGTGCGTCATAGCCAGAGATATCCGGCATCGTCCCCGCTAGATTGTACTGGAGCATGGGCTCCAAGTCCCAGGCATATGGGTAGCCGCTGTCTACTTGGCACAACGTCGAGAACCCCGGAGGAGGCTGGTTGGCGACGCTGTTCCCGGTGTTGTCCAAGCCGTAGAGGTTGGGGTATGCTGGCCATAGCTGGCCATCGTGTGGAGCTCCGGAATCATCGTAGAGTGGCTTCGTCATGGTCGCATCTGAATGTGGGCCACCGGGACCGGCGGCGAATGTTGGGGGCATACTCTCCGCCGCGGATGTGTACAACATCGAGGAACATGAAGCACCAAGTTCACCTCCGGGATAGTCGTCTCGACGCGACATTACGGCTGGCGGGGGGTCGCCCCGAAGTCGTGATGCGGTCGAGATGTTGCAGGTCGTGCCGGGAACCCTGGACGTCGTCTAGGGCTGAGGCTCGCCAAGCGTGGGGCTGCGGGTGGCCGGGGTGCCAATATAGCAGTATTGTATCTCTGTCTTCGGAACCAGTTCTCTGGGCCAGTTCTCTGGGCCTCAGGTTGCTTCCTTTGCCTGTTCTTGGTGATAGTCCCCCGCCGGCGTTTGTTCTAGCACAGAAACGGTGTCCGGGGCTTTGTTTATGGCTGCTCCAGCCGGAAGCTTGTCTCCGTGGCACGTCCAGGTGGAAAATGCCGGCAATGGCAGGAGATGTCTTCCACACTGGCGAGGTGTTGGACTGAAAAACTGGTCAGGACCGATCTGACGGGGAAGACGGGCTAGGAGGGCGACCGTCTACGAAAGCGCACAGATGGACAATCAGCAATTACACATGCGTTTCGCATGTGTGTATGTGCGTGTGTAGGGTGGGAACATTGAAGTCATGACGCTTGGATGTCCGGGGATTTACCACAAGACGTACCTTGCGAGTATTCCCCAGCCAACTGACGGTGGGCTACTAAACACTAGGCTTGGTGACCAGACGGTGTCCAAGGGTCCAGACTCTAACACAACACTGAGAATGACAACAACGTGCGATGAGCAAAGAGGTGGCAGTGGTGGTGTTGGGGATGGGAAAGCAGAATCCGAGGCAAGGCCAGGATTCGAAGCTTGTCTTGCCCCCTTTGCCCGCTCAGGCCAAGGGCGAGCCCTCCGCTGCGGAACGGTGGTGATACAGGGCCAGGGCCCGACCCAGGGAGCGGGATTCAGCAGGAACCGGGCAAGCGGACGTTCTGGCTGTGACAGACGGATGGTGGGCTCGGCAGTTGCCAAGAAAGGGTTGCCGCAGTGGGAAGCAGCACCAGGACAACAAGTGCCAGTAGTGAGTGAGTGGGAAATGGGCGTTGCGAGGGCTATTGGGCGCCTGCTTATCTTCTTAAGTGATAATAATAAAGGTGGAGCCCGAGCTCGAGCCCGAGGAGCGAGAAGTGACGGTTCGAGGTGGGAGGGCCTGGGCCCGTGGCCAGGGATGCGCGTAGTGTGTGTATCCAAGGTAGGTCACGTCCCGATAAGTGACAGCTGCGCCCTCAAAGTCAATTCCAGAGTCGAGACCCATAGACCACCACGAAAGGCGGGCTGGGTGCTCGGTTCAAGTTGCTATGATACATGTGGCCGGGAAATTGTGTAATTGGCTGCCGGAGTAACCGGTGATGGCTAGGGAGAGTGTGTTATCTTATTTCCTGTCCAGTCGTCCCGAAGGTCCTTGGTATTTGTTCCTCGGCCCTAGCCCAGATACATATTATGATAGACATGTATACGTAGGCCATGTGGCGATGTCGCAAGGGCGAGACCGCATGGATACGAAAACCCCCGAATTACCAAGCACAGAGAGCCCGGCAGTTTCTTCGACGGAAACAGCTACGGCCACCGGAAGCTGTACGCAGCCCATCGGTCTGTATGCAGTCTTATGTGGTCGAGCCAACACGGCCGGTGAGGCCACTGGTTTATTACGGCCGTGTCTTGCAGTCCTGATAACTACATGTTTGGTTACATGATGCTGTCGACCGGCCTACCCCGCCACTGACCGGTTGAGGACCCTTGGGAAAAGAAAAGGGTCTGGAGGAGGGCGATTGGTCCGGCGCGGTTTTCCGACGGAGAGATGATTGGGCTCTGCTCTTGGGAGGACAGCAGAGCGAGATTGGTTTGCGTAAAATACAGGGAGAGAGAGGGAGTGTCCCTCGGAGCCAATCAAAATCCGCGGCAGAGGCTCCGGGGATGTGGCCAATGAGACGATTGAAGTGTTGGAGGTCAGACGGGCTGTGCAGCTCCCCAGGTGTTGAGAGACACCCCGGGGTCGTAACTTGTTTTTTGCTCATTAGCCAGCATGCCAGCGTGATGTCTGCCATGTAAACTCGATGGTTGCCCGGATGGCAAAAGTTCAGAATCTCGATGGGCAGGGGCGAAAACAACAGGAGGAATTCTCAATGACGGTGGATTTTGCTTGTGACCCCAGCCCGAGCTGCCAAGGACGCCTTGGCACAGGCAGACAAGAATCACTGGATCTGTTTTCCCTTTGACTCGTCCACAGACAGAATGACATGTCATCCAGATCTCAAAATCGCCCCCAAAAGAAACTATACAGGCCTTTTGTAGGATATCCGCGGGCTCAGCGAGTCGATTTTCCCCACCATATTCTCCTCAACCTAGCTATCCGACTAATAATATTCGTAAACCTGAGCACTTGGGCGCGCTGTTCCGCTAACAAAGTCACCTCATGGGCTCTTTGTCATGTGGTCAGTCGCGTAGACGATGTGGAAGGGTGCCAACCTTGCCTCGTGACAATCCTCGCGTTAGGGGACGACAACATTGAATGTGGATTGGTGTGAGGTTGCGGCTTGCCTTCTTTGCAGGGCAAATCATTCGAGAAGACTTCTTATGGAGAACCCCATCGATGAGGCCTCATGTGGTTCATCACAGTACGAAGCAAAAACGTCATATACTGCATGTGGACAAGTCCCGCGTGATTTCGTATCGATTGTTCATAAAGGCACGCCTCCTGATAGAAACCATAATGATATATCAGTTTCCCATGCGGCAGTGCCCTACTCGTCTCGGGGTCAGACATTATCCCTCACACAGACTGCAGCCTCCAGCCCTGATCATAATCGTCTGTCGCATCATCAGATGAGAGAAGCCAGCACCTGCCGCGTGAGAGAAAAAAGCAGCTGCTCATGATGAGCAGAGCCTACCTAGTACCTTGGCATATTGCGGCCGCTTAAATATTCACCGTGCCGTTGACTACACCGACGAACCAAAGAGATATATATCCATAGATTCGCAACATTGAATCACCCAGGTGCGTGCCCTGGGCCGTCACCTCTCGTGCATTTGAACAGCCCCAATGACCTTCGCCGGGGGTCTAACTGCATCAAATATTACAGAGGGACTCATCCCAGAACATTGAAACTTCCCGCCATACTTAAGTATGTGTATCAATTTACCGTGTTTCAATCACAGGTGACACTCCTTTGTGACGAAAACCCCCCCGCTCTGTGGGCTCACCCTCAAGTGCTCCTTGCCAAACCTTCTTGCCAAGGATAGCAAATTTCCCATCTCGCCCACAGAGCACGGCAATTTTCTCCGTCGCTACACACCCAGCGCCCATATCGCACCCTCCCGTGTGTATCTCTCCATGAGGCTCCAAACTAGGAAGTTTGGCTGCTCCCTCTTTGCATTGTAAGGTTCAACCACATATCAGATGTCCATATGCGACTCCTCACACGCTCGGGCTGCCAGAACCACCGTCTACATGTACTACCAGAAGACAGTAACACTTCTATTGAATGGACGGGGAGCAAAGGCTGTTTCGTATTGGCCTGGTACGCCTGAGCTTATACCGACCAAACGTCATAACTCGTCACGGGGCAGTCTGGTCCGACGCGCAGCAGCACTCGTCGATGCCTGTGAGACGACACAACCCCCAGCTGACGGGACCGGACATCCTGGGAAAACCCTATCGCAATGTCTGATGATGTTTTTGCTATTGTTAAGACACCCTCCCGGACGAGTTTTGCCTTGTCAACAGGTAATGACAAAGCCGTGGTGCATAGATCGGCCCTACTGGACTTCATCCTTAGGTTGGGCGCCGGCGCAGTGGAGTTAGGCATCATGATTCCTGGATTGGTTTTTCTCAGGTGGAAGAATAAATAGACCAGTTCGACCCTTTCTTCCTTCTCCATATAGTCTGTCGTGCAACCACTTCTCCTCACATCGATGAAGTATATTGCGTCGAAGCCGACCGTCCGTAAAATACGGCTGGCTGTCCCGCAGGCATTCCTACACTCGGACACACCTGTGTCGCAACAACGAACCAATCCGCACAGAGCACTGACTACCTACCTAGGTACTCGAACTGAAGAGCAAGATGCTGTTACTCTTCGCAATCATCGCAACGCAGGACGCAAAGCGCATTCTCTTTTACGATAAACGTGTTTCTTTGCTTGCTGAAAGAAACTATCTTCCATTCTATTGACAAATTGCACCTGTTGATGAGCAACATTAAATTTTCTCCTTGGTCTCAAGAAACCAACCCGGGGCTGGTGACCACCAGGCTGCTTCTACCATCCCGTGCAATCCGTCCAGTGACTCGGGGGTGCCAGGCTAACAGGGCAGTCGATTGCGCAGCCCCCACTCTCCTGTTCCTCCCCAGTTCTACCTAGGTACTTAAGTAGGTACTCACACTTGGCCCTCACCATCAAGCCCGCGGCCACCAGTACCCGGCTGCTTGTTCAAAAAGCGAGCTGTCTTTACATCAGAGCGCGAGCATGATTTGCTGTTCCCACAATAGTAGCCAGCGCCGAAGCCGTCTCGTCACACATGCCCCATCCTACCATCTGCAGCTCGACCGTCATAGCTACACGAGAGTGATCTGCTCACTTGTCAAGGCCGGGCAGCTCGACTCAGCCCTCGAAGGTTGTGTAATTGCCTCCGCTCCAACTTGTTTGCTCTGCACATGGGAGCAGACGATCCCAAAATTCCGGCATCCTCTGGCGCCTCTGCTCAACATACCGAACCCGTCCTGCCCCGTGGCTGCCCTGTGGTCTGCCCGCCTCCCAGGCTCAAAAAGAGCTATGGAACGACAGATCGGGCAGCTAGCTATCAGGGCTGCTGTGCCCGCCTCCTTCCAGACGATGTCAGCAACAGAGCATCACGAAGAGGGGAAGAGGCGCCGCCGCGATGAATGGCTTCGCAGCAAAGTTTCTGGCCACACTGAGAGAGTGCCGGTTCTCGTCGATCATGAGGAGTGAGAGGCTGATGCAATCCAGGCACTTCCAGGTTTCTGGCGATGATGACCTCTTCTCATGTGTCATGACCAGCGCAAAGCGGCCGTCACCGCAGTTTCTGACCGAGACCCACAGAGCTCCTCTAACCGATCCACGGCCGCCTGCCCATCAGCCCTGGCTGACACCGAGGATTTCTGGCCAGCTGCCTGCCAAGATTTTTGTTCTAACTGAAGACCGCCATGGGCACGCACCTGGCCAACTAACAGCGTCGATCGCCAGCCAGAGTCCTGCAGACATGATGAACGACATTGCGTTCCTTTCCTTCAACCGAGATTCCTTGGGCCGCAGGGCACCCCTGCGACCCTCCGTCACAAGCAATTGTCCCCACTGCTGTTGACAGCATTGACGAGATGTGCCCCCTCTGCAGGCCGACGGACCTCCCACCTTACATGCGACAATCCTGATCGACACTCGACATCAAGAGAGGGGACCCAAGCCGAGCACGGATGTCAGAAACCCCGAGATATCGTGCCAACGTTGTGGGATTCCCACCCCGCCACACGAATGCAGAGACAGGTTGGCCGAGACATACAGTCCCACGCCGGGACAATCACCGACTGATGAGACGGGGAAAAAAGATGAAAAAAGTCCGCACACGGACATTTTCAGCAAACCTCGTCTCGTTCCCTCCTCCCCATCGTAATGACGAGAGATTCTTCGACAGCACACATCCCATGTCCCACCCCCGGGATTCGAGTATTCCAAAAGGTCAAGGGCAGCGGCCAATCAACAGACCGAAATATCAAGAAGCACATGGAGGATGCGGCCGAAGGAGGGTTGGGGAGGTGGTTGGTAGATTTTGATGAATAGAGACCACCGCCTGCTGGCGAGTACAGAAGAAGCGCAGACCCGACGGAGTTGTCCCCGAGGCCCAATCGGACAGCACCGGCTGCCCAGTCTATGCATCACGCTGCCCTCGCCAGAAGATGCCCTCCCTGCTGCACGATGGCTTCCATTGGGCGTTGAATCGATCATCTCTTTGAGCCGGGGTGATGATACATACGCCGCCCATCCGACTATACCAAAAACCAAAGAGAGGCCCGGCGATCATGCCGCGTGGAGACACGTCAACTGGCCCCAAAGGCTGCTATCCCGAGCGGCAGAACTGTACGGAGGCAGCTTCCGACGCGGGTGCGTCCAGCAGGTAAAACTGGTTGTTTGCTGACAGCGACGTTGACGATACAGGGACGCCGGTGATATATGTAGGCGTTTGGCCTGTCTGTATGGGAAGAGGTCAGGCAATACTCTTCACAGTTGAAGTGTCGATCAACCATACAGTTTGGTGTTACCCTATCCTGGCTACAGCCTCGGTCTTCGTTTGTGTTGGGAACCACTCGTTGCAATTGGGATGTGCTTGCTTCTCTCACTGACAAACTGGTCAAGGAAAGGCACTTGCTGACAACCCGACGCCGGGATATAATCCATCCTGGACCTTCCGTCAACATGCCCCACCTCCCACGAGCACGACCCGACCGAGATAGTTTGATCGACTCGAAGGTGCAAAATGGACGACACCTCTATAATAAACGGATGGGATGATAGCGGATGGGTAGAGCTCGACAACAGAAAAAGAATAAAATATATTGGCGCCAGCCACAAAGGGGCTTGACAAGGGAACACTTTTTGGGGTATAAACATCATATTCGACTGGGCCTTGTCTAAGTTGGGCCAAGACCTGGTCTAGTAGCAGACACGGGTTGATAATCATGGCGGACAGGGGGACAGTCGATGCTGTCGCTCTACCGTGACTCATGACAAGACTGCGGCGGGGACAAATGTTGGCCGCGTTGCTGAGGTCCTGGCGTCACTGCACATCGTGCCAGGTGAAGGGCACGTGTGTTGTCGAGGAACCAAAGCCTTGTTTCCGATAACACGGCAGGTCTCAACCGACGATGGCCCGATTCCACGGCCCTTGTGTCCCAGTGTGGCAGCTCTGAGACACTTTCTGGTGGCTACATGGCTGAGGACGACCACAAATAAGACAGAAGGATCGCGTGGAAGCGTGCGTGCCTGCTAGAATTTGGCGGGAGGGTCCTGCGCCGAACCAACAGTGGTCCAACTCGGCTTCCTCACCACTACAGCGAGCTTTCTCGGATCTGCGACGACGCAAGCAGGAAGCTCAGCAGGCACAACTACCAGGGCATGGACTGCCTATCTGGACGGGTGGAAGCTCAACTTGCAGTCAAGCCCTGGTGTTGAACGGACAGGTGGACGGGCGGAGTGGCGAAGCCCTGGGATTGGGAATCGAGTCTGTGTGGTGGGGCCATATCGCGAGGTTTGAACTACCAGGTCTCGTCGCCGCCGGCAACCCAGGACATCTTGGACTCCCTCCTGTCGGCTGTGGCCCTGGAGTCGAGGCGCTGGACGCGGGCCTTGACGACGGCGCAGGCCTCGCAGTGGTGAGTCTTGTTGGCCTTGCCCTTGCGCGGGCTGGCGGCGTCCATCCTGCCACAGTACTTGTGCGGGCGGGTGGCTGTCCAGTTGGCCGGGGGCTGGTCGGACGAGTGGGTGGGCTTCACCTTTGTCTTCTTGGCCATGGCTCGGTTGTGGTGTGGTGATGTGTATGTGAGTACTAGGGCAACAAAGGACAAAGGTACGTTGTAGTTGGGTGAGGTTGACGAGGGGAGAGGCTTGAGGTGTGTAGGTGTATATATGTGGAGAACACGGCCGTTTTGGCCTTTGTCTTGACAGTACTCGAAGGGATCAAAGGCGGCGTGCCGTGATTGGTATCGTGTGGTTGGTGGCGACAATGAGAAGGAAGTGAAGTTGGAAGTCGAAATAAGAGTAGACTAATCCAGTCAAAAGTAGTCTACTTGGTTCCTGTTAACGGGCCGCACTAAGACTCTAAGAGAATCTGCTCCGCTGCGCCTTTGCCACTACTCAGGCCGTGTCAGGGACCCTGATCGACAGGTGGCAAAAGAAAACAAAACAAAAAGAATTGGTTTCTTATTCCCAGCAGCTGAAACAGACGTATTCTGTCGGGAATATGTTCGCTTGCCGTGTGCGCGCGGGGCTAATGGACGCTGCAGTAGTCACAGTGGAATCCTCCAAGTCGCCCCGCCCCCTACGGAGTATGTACTCTGCACAGGGTTGATTGATGACTGTATTTATGACGGAGACGCCTACGTCATATCTGGCTCCCCTGGCAGCCTGGGCAGCCCTCCTGAGATCCGAGGTGGGCACGGGCCTTGCTGCGGCTCAGTCTACCATCTTGTCACGTGCTTGTCAAAGCTTCTTATCAGAGCTTTTATCGCCATCGTTATCGTTATCTTATCGGCCGAGCTGTTCCACTATCGTGACATGCCATCCACACCTTCCTTGCCCTTGTCCTCGCCCACGGCAGACTGCCATTTGATGCGTCGAGTTGGGTGAAGGGTCGGCCTTGTCCCTGTTATCTCACCTCCAAAATGCTGGCGCGGACTCCCGTTCGCGAGCTGAGCAGCTATCTGCTCGCTGGTCAGCTTCACACCCGATCATGTCTGCGTCTCCGACAGACTCTTCGACGTTCACGCCCCCATCCAACTCTCTGCGCTGGGCAGGCCACACCTGTCGTCGCAGCCAGTCCACCGTTCCCTTGGTCCGCACTTCGCCGTAGTAGACACACAACATCACCGTCTTCTGCCACAGATTCGCAAAATGAGTCAGGGCTGGGGCCAGCGCCTGCTGCAAACCCTGACCTTCCCCCTCCCCCTTCACGCAGCCCTGTTCCCCTCCGCAAGAAGCTCAAGGCCGACGAGAAAGCCGCGAAAGCCTCTGGCAGGACAACAGTCCCCAATGCCTTTCGCCAGTCTGTCCCTGGCTGGGAGCTCACCGTTGGCATCGAGATCCACGCCCAGCTGAACACCACCCACAAGCTCTTCTCGCCTGCAAGCCCGCCGTTGCCCTCCGACGAGCCTAATACCCATGTTGCCCTCTTCGACCTCGCCATGCCCGGCTCCCAACCACTTTTCCAGGCCGACGCCCTTGTGCCTGCCCTGCGAGCCGCTCTCGCCCTGAATTGCGACGTACAGCACGTCAGCAGATGGGACCGCAAGCACTACTTTTGGTGGGACCAGCCCAGCGGCTACCAGATCACCCAGTACTATGAACCATTTGCCAAGGACGGCCACATCACACTGTACAAGAGGGACGGGATAGCCCCTGAGGATGCCAGAGAGGTGCGCATAGGCATCAGGCAGATACAGATGGAACAGGACACGGCCAAAACCATTGCTCGCCCGGATGGCGTCCAGTGGGTTGATTTCAACCGCGTCGGTGTGCCGCTAATCGAGATCATCACTGACCCCGACATACACTACCCTGCGACCGCCGCCGCCCTCGTCAGAAAGGTCCAGATGTATCTCAACTCAGTCAATTCGTGCGTCAGCGGCATGGAGGCCGGCGGCCTGAGAGCCGATGTCAACGTCAGTGTGAGGCGCAGGCCTGACTCCTGGGCTGAAACCATGCCGCTGGGCCAGAGGACCGAGATCAAGAACCTGAGTAGCTTCAAGGCCGTCGAGGACGCAATCATTGCTGAGCGAGATCGCCAGATTTCTGTGCTCGAGCTGGGCGGTTCAATTGACAGCGAGACCCGTGGCTGGTCCATCGGTGGCACCGCGACAACACGCCTCCGCGGGAAAGAGGGTGAGGTTGACTACCGATACATGCCAGATCCCGACCTGGCACCGATTACTATCAGCCAAGAAGTCATATCTCATCTTGGTGAGAACATGGGTATGCTGCCTGACGCCGAGATCGACGAGCTTATCGGCCAGTACGGACTTCGGACAAAAGATGCGATGGCACTGATGCATTTGGACGACGGCGGCCGATTGGAGTACTTTTACGATGTCATCCAGCGCCTACAAGAACGACTAGGCAATCAATGGACTGAGGACTGCGCCGTTCTGGCCGGCAATTGGGTCCTCCACGAGCTAGGCAGCCTCACCTCGGAGCGCAACGCCTCGGCGGACGGCACGGTCCAAACCCTCGACATTTCCCCCTCAGGCGAGTGTCCCCGCGTCCCGGCTCAGCACCTTGCCGACATCCTATATTACACCCGCACCATGCGGATCACACCACTCGTCGCCAAAGAGCTTCTCTTCGCCGTCTACCGCGGCGACCTTAGCGGCGCTTCTCCGTGGAGCTACTCCAGCGTCGAAGAGGCAATTGAGGAGGAGAAGCTGTGGTTCAATCCGCTGTCTCGGGAGCAGTATCACGACCTGGCTCTCGAGACGCTCAAGAAGCATCCAAAAGTCCTCCAACTGTTTCTCCCCTACTACACACGCGGCCGCCTTTACCCAGGTCGCCAGCTGATGTTCTTCGTCGGCCAGGTCATGCGGACCGGTCCTAAGGAGCGGATCGATCCTCGGGTTGCGAAGCAGGTGTTGGCGGAGACAATCGATAGGATCTTCAAGGAGGAGCCAAGGAAATAAGATCAAGCTAGCACCTTCGGGCTCTCATGTCCAGCTTATCGTGCTAACTGCCAGCTACCACCACGATCTGCCAGCACACGTCATGTCTGTCCCTTGAGAACCTACCTGCCGAATTCTTACATTCTGTTCGAACGACTGCGCATCACTACTCTGCTCTACAAATTATTGAACTTATTCTGCGTCTCACGCAACTATCTTCCCCCACAGGGCTCCCCGATCTTGAAGTGTTTTCAATTTCATGAAGCAATGTCTCCCATGGAGGCCTGGCGCGAACGGTCGATTTCCTGGCCCCCCCACCCCGTACATGAATGAAGCATGGCCCCGTAGCAGATAGCCAGCCCAACGAACATCGTCTGCATTATTTCCCATTCTGTGCGAGGCGTCTAACCTGGATTGGTTCATCACCCATCTGCCTGGGATTTGAAGGCATATCAACAACGGCTTCCCATTATCAAGGATAAAACCTGTACTCTGGATACCACCGGCTCCCAGGACGCCTCAGCTAAGCTTGACCTGGCTGACAGTCTAAGGCGAAGCCACCACCGGGACGTGAGGCTGATTGCCCCTTAGATGCGCACCTGCGCTCCAGGAATGGGTCTTGGGTAGGCCATCGCGGCGTGAGCTATATGAGCTGATGCCGATAGGGCGGATGATTCTCGCCGCCCACGTCTTCCAACACATCATCCATTGAAGCTATGTATTGTGGTCGCCCTCCCACATCATGCGTCCCCTCAGTTGACTCCATGATTTTGAGGACGGGGTTGAAACGTTGTTTATGGGCGTCTTTTCGTGGCCGAATGGTACGGAGTGGTTTGGTGGCTGGTTGGCCGCTGGTAGGCGTTCTTTGCGGCAATACAGAGTACTCGTGCCTCTAGTGTGCCGTACCGATCATATAATCCCGATCCAAACTCTCGATTTCCCCCCAGGTTTATTCGTTTGATCCGATCGAGAGCCTTGGATTTCTGTCGAAAAGAAAGAATACTTGTCCATCCGCTCTCGACCATCCCGACTGCTCGCAACACGCACGTCCGGACTTGCACGCCGCCATAAGACGCCTCCCAAACCAGTCTTACATGCCTGGGTGATTTAGGTTGTCCATTCCTTAGTCACAGGAACATTCCAAATGTTCCTACCTTCAGCGGCATACGTTGCAGAGCTGCTCCTGGCCCGTGTCACATCTGATCCACCAGTGACCTGGCTCCCCACGCCCAAGGGCAATACAACGTCTAGCCCGTTCTCGAGCCACAGCGGCTGCCATTTTACGCCAGTGCCACCATTCTCCCTATTGCCGCTGCCCTTGATAGTGCACCTGACTTCAATGGCAGTCCCGTCTGTCTCTTTCTTGTCGAGGCCGATGCTCACGGTGTACTCCAGGGTGACAGTGCAGCGTTGGATATCTGCAATGTGCGCAGCGCTGATGCCGTCGTCTTCGTACCAGGTGGTCTCGAAAACGCCCTTGGACGGATTACTGTGGCCATCGTGGTCGGCAGAAGGCGGGAAAATTTCCACCCCACGCCAGTCGTCTTTCTCCTCGCCAGGAAAGTCAGGGTTTTGGCTGGGAGACGAGGTTGTGTGGCGATTCTTGCCCACGGGCACAGCGCTGCCGACGCGCGCCAGCACTGGGATATGGTTTGGAAGCAGCTGCTCTTCTTCATCTTCATCGATGTCCAGTGTGGCGTCGATGTTGTGCCAGGCGCCAGAAGGCAGGAATTGGCCCCCATTCTGAGCCTTGGTGTCGAGGAAACCGAACCTGGTCGTCGGTGTTGCGTCTTGATCTGAGAAACGGCCAACGCCACCTTTATCTGAGGCAGAGTCCTTGGAGCATGGAAGATACACCGGCACTTGCTGTTGGGCGGGCTCAAACACCCCAGCAACAAGCAAGGCGTCTCCGAGCCAGTACTGCGTCTCGCCGGCCATGACCTCCTTGGTCCAGACGTTACTGTCGCTCTCGTAGCCCCACCCCGTCCATCGCTGAGGCGGCACGGCCGTGAGGTGGCTCTTGATGCTCAGGGAGTAAATATACGGCAGCAGCTCGTATCTCCGCTTGATTGCCCTGCGTATCAGGCCCGTCGACTCGGGGTACTGCCACGGCTCAATCACCTCGCCGACAAGATTGTCCTCGGGCGACGTCTTGTAGCAGTTGATGGCAAACCGGGGCGAGTGCACGCCCATCTGCACCCACCGCACGAGGTGCTCGGCCGTCGGCTGCGGGCCCTCGAAGCCCCCAATGTCGTGGCCGTAGCACTGGATGAGCGAGAAGCCCGCGTTGAGCGCCAGCGGGTTGCTGCCCCGCATGCCCTCCCAGCTGGTGACGTTGTCGCCGCTCCAGCTGGCGCAGGCGTACCTCATCGTCCCGGCCGTCGCGCTCCGCGTCAGCACCATGGGGCGCACGTCCGGCTCGGCGTCCACGCACGCCTGCCACGAGCTCCTGCCCATGAGCTCCGTGTGCGCCGCCCGCCCCCAGAGGCCGATGCGGCTGTCGCCGCCCGCGGGCGCGTTGGCGCGGATCGCCTCGACCTCCTCGGGCAGGTCCAGGGCGCACTCCCATGTGTCGTTCGGGATGTTGTACTCGTTGTTGTCGTTCCACATGGCATCGATGCCGACGTCTTTCAGCGCCCGGCACCCGTTGTACCACCACTCGTACCCGGCCTTGCTGGTGAAGTCGACGTGGCTGCCCTCGCCGCTCTCGCCGCCCCCGGCGCTCCACAGCCGCGCCACCGCCGCCTTGCCTGTTAGCGGGTCTCTGAAGAACGCGCCCGCATCCGACAGCTTCTGGTAGTCGGGATGGTTCGCGAGGACATACGGCTTGATGTTCGCCAGGATCCTGACACCCCTCTTGTGACACTCCCTAGTATATGCTTTGGGGTCAGGGAACCGGTGGCGGTTCCAGGTGAAGACGTTCCTCGTCTTGGGCGGCGTCTCCGAGACGGTGTACCCGGAACTCATCTGGTGCGCCGAGACGGGTATGTCCATGTCGCGGCACTTGTCCAGGAAATTGACAATGTTGTCCGCCGCTCGCACCGGCTCGTCCACCATGCTGTACATCATCCCGCCGGACACGTACCCGAGGTAGTACCGCGGCACGAGCAGCGGCAGGCCGGCGAGCGCCGCGTACGTCTGCACAACCTCAGCCACGCTGCCGCCGACGATGGTGTACCCGTCCAGCCCGCCGCGCGCCTGCCGGTACGCCTTGAAGGGGCCCCACAGCCCGTCGATCTCGCTGCCGACGGCCCAGGCCGCGCGCGCGTGCGACGCCGGCAGCAGGCCCACGGCGCCGCCCCCCGCGCCATCATCATCATCCCCGGGCGGAAGCACGTTGATCAGCAGGGGGAGGTGCTTGTACAGCGGGTCCGTCCGGTGCGCGTCGTACCCGAACGTGTCCGACGCCGTGATCTGGAACCCGCGCCCGGACAGGTCCATCGGCGCCGCCTTCTCGCCCAGCCCCACGTGGAGGGATCCCTTGCGGTACGCCGAGTAGTGCGACACGCCCGGCCCGTCCAGCGCGTACGACCGCAGCGGGAGGTCCTGGTGGATGGTCTTGCCGTTGAGGCGGATCGTCACCACGGGCGTGTGGGTAAAGTCGACCGTGGCGGTAGTGCCGGCCTGGCTGTCGTGCAGGGTGACCTGTTTGGCTTGTATGTCGCTGGTCTGCGTCGTGGTGGTGGTGGTGGTGCCGGCGTTGTCGACATTTGAGAGGCGGATGCTGGGGAAGGGCGGCAGGGGGTGGTCCTCAGAGACAAAGGTCGTGCGGAAGACGTTGGGCCGGATCGCCTCGAAGGTGAAGTCGCACGGCTTGGTCAGGTTGCCATCGGAGCGAAGGTGCAGCTTTCCTTCGGCTGGTTGCGGTACAAGTGTGTACCCCTTGGGCACTCGCTCCTCTTGATGCAACATGATGGAGAATAATAGATTATAAATCTCCCTTATTTGGTTCCTTTTCGTATACAAGCATGCATATGAATAGTTCTTCCTCCTCGAGGTTAGTATACAAAGCCCGTGAGACGTTGTCGATCTCATAATGGACTGCTCGGGTTTTCATACCTAGGCCTGGCGAGGTCCCCCTATTTATCAATGCTCACTGATTCCAAAAATGTTGGAGATCGTGAGGGGTCTATCCCCAAGGCCTCGACCGATTCCTGCGGGACCGGCGCGCGGCGTGCGGAGAGTCGGCATCGTGACTGGGCTCGCCCTTGTCTCGAGCCCACTTGAGCACTGCCATTTCAAGGGTTCTTCTCATTCCCGCCGAGGCGCTTGTTCAAAGCTGACATGAGTTGCCAAAGCCACCATCAATTCTGGTTATGGGTTGGCATAATTTCAAAAATATTGTACGGGATCGTGGAAGCCAGCGTGGGCGTCTCTCTTTCCCGACGTGCTTGCTGGTCCGGCCTGCGCTTACGCGGACATAGAATCCTCCTAATAATCTAGCCCTCGAAAAGTCAGGAGGGAGCATGACAGTTCAATGACCGGCATCGTCCCTGCTCGGTTCAGTTATAACCGAGTAGAGTGGTCACATGGGCATTCAACGAAACAGAGGATTCTTGCTATCGTGACTTGCTTGGAAGCCTATCGGGCTAAATACATGCATTTCTCGTGGCTAAAAAGCAAACAACTCGAATAATGAAGTGGTTTTCTCTATCAGAAATGATGATTACGGGAATATTCAGCAAGAGGGAATGTTGGATAGGAACTAGAGACAGAAACTGGTGAGCTATCGGCGTGATTGAGACAGTACCCAGGTAGTCAGATGGAGGCAGTACCTAGGTAGTCGTCGGAGTAACCATTGTTGACTCAAATGGGAATATTTCAAATTTATCCGTCAACGTGTGAGGCTCAGAACGAGCAGTACACGTTCAATTCTCATGGCCAAATCAATACTTTCTTCGTGGAAACTTTTCCTTGCTGAATACCCGCCTACATATTGTAGTTTAAACGATCTAGTCACCACCTATGGCGGTTACCACTATTTTCATATTGTCTGATTCTTCCAATGCGCGTGCCGCTGGCCCCGGTGTGCGATTTGACTTCATTGTTTTCGTCCAGTAGCTGGAAAGCCTCCACATCATGTTCGTGATCTGGAACACTGATGGCTTTGTCATCAGGCACGAGTTTCCTACAATTTCTGCTGAAGTTGCCCAAGAATATTTTTTTTTTTAAAAAAAAACCGGCGGTAGAGTAGGTATAGTTCCGGATATAATGATTGCGTCCATCTTAAAACTCGTCAGCGAGTTCCAAAACACCGCGGCCTCTTAAGTAGTCCTCAAATTGACTTACCTCTGCAAGTGTTATTGGTCCTCACGCCCCCAAAATGAGTCAATTATGTGTCGTCTTTTCGATCTCTTCAACTGGGCGAATCGCACTCTCCCGCAGCTCAAGTGCTACTTGCATGTGGCCTGTGTCATCCCGCCGCAATCATGGTTCCGAAGGCAGTACACGAATCCCGTCAGTTGCGGCCACCCCGACCTTCCATTGCGTTTTGGCGTTGCTGGTGGTGTAGAGCACGACTGGATAGAATGATTTCACCAGCATGGGCACTCTGGTTTTCCAGGACCATCGGCCAACGATTTCATTTCGCCGCCGGTCGGAATTAAAAGAAAGCTTGGTTCCTTAATAACTTCGGCCCTCACAGCCTTCAGGTTGGGATTTCTGGGCATTTCAAATCTCATCAAGACTGTTGGCTGGCTCTCATTTCAGTTGCTTACATCTACACTATGAAATCCATCCTGCACGACTGGCCGGACCAGGGTTGTCTCACCAGTCTTGAGGATGTCAGCAGGAACGATCAAGTGATGCTCGCATCTCGTACTTAATAGCTTGATTCTTCCTCACCCGTCATGCCCTTTACTTTCTGGCTGGGTGGGGCCTCATGATGAATTGAATTTTGGAAATAAAGGAAAGGGACGCAACGACGATAGCGGCCGAGGATGGCGGGCTGTCAGGTCGAAGGACCATACCAACTGCCCTTGGATTAATCGGGCACAATCATGGCAACTCCATTGCAGGATTGTAGGAGCAGTGTGACATCGACTGGGCACGAGTCATTTCAAATATTGAAATACCTGACACCAATGTGGCTTCACTTTCACAAGCAATTCCGTGACCCATCGCCCCTGCCACACCATCTACGACTGTCTTTGACTCTTTGTATCTATGTGCTTTCCCAGCTGACAGTGTCAAGACGGAGACGGAAGGAGACATCAACTGTGTTCAATGAAAGACAGAAAGCCGAGTTCAAATGTCTTGCATTCTGGCGAGGGCTGTATAAACAATCAACATCGACTACACAGAGAACATTCCGCCTTACAACAGGCACGCTTGCTGCCACGATACCAAGAAGACTTTGGTCATTATTCCATTCGTTTACAGAACACACAAACTCGATCATTACCCCACAATACCTGTTATCAAGACATCGGATATCTCGTTGTGCCACCTTGCTCAATCTTTCCCAGGTACCTACCGTACCTCGTCGGCACAGGCAGACGCTGACATGGATGAACACGACGATGTTGACAATCCAAATGGCACGATTCACGAAAGAACTGAACATGACAATTCAAGCGTCACGACTTCCGACACTGTCGAAGACAACGACTCAGACGCCACATTGATCCACCATGACGAATACACCGGGAGCGAAGGGGATAGCGAGGACGATTCGAGAACCAGATTGCCTAGTCCCCCGAGCACCGGCCAAAGCGTCAGTGAAATCCTTCTACCCCGGTACATTGGACAGGGCGGGTCGTGTAACTGACTTGCTACCTGAGATATTTTAGAGGCGAATGCCAGACATTGAAGACGTGCCTGAAGGCATTCCAAACCTTTCAGAGATGTGGGCCGCGCGTGGAAGACAAATGGAACCTCCCATCCGCTTGTCGTACGCACAGGGCCAGCCATCATCTCTTCCCAGTCAGCCGCCCGCGCGTCCCATCAACATGGGATCGACACATCAGGAGCCGCAAAGGGTGGGTGCAATTGATACTTCTTCCCCAATACTGCAGGGCGTGGGGATCGTACAACTGACTTCCTGCGGATGTTCATGCAGCCAACAGCCCTGTATCCGCCACCACCGCGCCGCCAACAACCGCTTCAGGAGCCCACGCGTCCTCGTCAGGGACCAGCTGTGCTATCCAGACACCCGACTTCTGTCATCAGACAGTCACTTAAGCAGGGACGACCGATTGCGGCAGTCATGGCAGCCGAACGGCTGCTCCATGCGGCCAGACATTCGCATCATCAGCAGCAGCAGCTGCGCGCGTTGGAACCCCTGCATGATTGCCGCGAAATGGAGCCCCTGATACCAGAACGATAGAGTCGTCAGCCTTTGACGGCTGCTGAACGCCTGGTCGCTGCGGGTATCCGTAGGCCTCTTCCGAAGGATGAAGAACCCCGGCGACCCACCAGACGCACAAGGCGTCCGCGTTTACCACCACTCTCGCCAGGCAGCGACATACTGGCAGCGATTTATGCAGAGCCCCTGTTTCGACCCCTGATGGGGCTCCCAGACCCGCATGAAGGCATCCCATCCTCGGAACGTAGCCCATGGCAGCTCATTCCAGCTCTTCCGGAAGAGCCTCAAGCTGCATTCCCCAGGGTTGTTCGCCGCCCGCCGATTCCGGGTGCGCATATAGGCTTTCCGCCCTTGCCACCGCGACGAGAGCCTCCAAGCGACCTTGGCCAAGGGCAGAATCCAGCTTCCTGGGAAGCAGCACTGCCAGCCAGCATAGCCGGGGAAGCACTTATAGTTGATCGGCAAGCCCCAGCTAGACTCTTGAACTCGGCAGCCCCGGTTGCAATTCCCGGGGGCAGACTTATTCAACGTCCGGGCGAGCACCTACACGCGCATCCAGGCTTTCGTCCTCTACTAGTGCCTCCTAGTGCACGTTACCAGTTAGAAGGTATGTCTTTTCAGGAAAGACTTGCGCTACTGGGGCCTTTCAATGCCCGGAGTCATCTGCCTCAGACAGTACCAGTCTTCGACGATGTCGTCCGCCGGCCAGAGTCAGCCACAGGCCCGAGGGCGCGTGGACGGCCTACGATAGTCCGCACCCCAGAACCTTTTCGCCCACGTGATCCTCGATTGGAATACAATGAGCGAATGTGGCTGCAATTTGGGGCGGAGCGTGCCAAGATCGAGGCGGGATTGGCTGATAATTTCAGCAATCCTGTCTCCAATTGGATCTTCACAGTCATTGCAGATCGAAATAAAGGGACAATCCCGAGGAGGCGTTCCGAAAGGATAACAAGAATCATGGAGCAGCGAGCGGCCCGAGCGGCCGCGACATCAACGATTATAGATGATGATTCAGCTACGGAGGAAGAACCGAATTCGGACGAAGACTCTGACGAAGAGGATGAGTGGTGATGTTTAAAATCCAAAAGCGTGGTAATTGAGAGTTGAATCAGCCGCAGAGGAAGGATTGTGAGGCTTCACAATCAAACAGCGTGCCAGTGGTAATTGAGAGTTGAATCAGCTTCAGAATAAAATTGACTTTCATTCCTTAAATCTTTCAGTGATCTGAATGGCCTTGTATCCATCACCGTGTCTGCTTCAGATGCAATTGTTGCCACATTGAAACGGAGTGCGAAATGAGACTCGAGTAATACTTTTAGGAAGATCTATGAATTATTCTACCTTCCAAGAACCATTCAACCGGTACAATCTGGGCGGCTCTTCCATATCACAACAAAGCATCCCACCATATCTCTCTGTATGTATTCCTTAGTTAGGGTCAACACCACACAGCCTGTTTGCGATGAAGCTGCAGTAGTCGTTTGTCGCACCACCACCCTGGCTCAGGTCCTGCATGTTGATGCCGCCGTCCCCAGAGTTGTAGCCCCGGGCAGCGACGTAGAAGTCGTTGTGGTAGCGGGCCATGAGCTGCTTGTAGCCGTCGCCGCCGGTGGGGCCGGGGACGCCGGCGGCGCCGTCGCGGACCATCTGCAGGATGGAGCCCCTGGGGTCGGCCGCGCTGAACGAGGCGCCGTTGTGGGCCTGCATGATGCCCGTGTTGTTGACGCCCGCCCCCAGCGACGTGGTGCTGCCGACGCGCACCTTGCCGTGCGACTCCTGCATGACGACGGCCAGGATGCAGCGCCGGTCCATGCCCACCTCGGCCGCCGCCGTCGTGACCGCCTCGAGCACCCACTGCGTCTCCTGGGCCGAGTTGCCCGTCGTGTTCATGACGGCCGCGTTGTGCGCCGACATGGTCTCCCACGACACCCACTTGTCGGGGCCCGGGAAGTTGCTGCTCGGCCCGCTGTAGCTCACGACCCCACCCTTGCCCGGCGCGGGCGCGGGCGAGCCGCCTGAGGGTGGGGGCGCGTTGCCGCTCTTGCCGGGGACCTTGAGGGTCTGGCCGACGTTGATCTGGAAGCTGGGGCCCTTCACGTCCGGGTTGGCTGCCTTGAGCGCCTCGAGGCCGACGCCGAGCTTCTGCGCGATGGCCCAGAGGCTGTCGCCCGGCACGACGACGTAGCCGCCGCCGGTGCTCTGGATGGCCGACAGGACCTTGACGCCGAACTGCTTGTGCGAGGTCTTGGAGGGGACCGTGAGCACGTCACCCGTCTTGACCACAAAGTCCGGGCCCTGGATCTGTGGGTTGCGCGCCTTGAGGTCGTCCAGGGAGACGCCGAGCTTCTCCGCGATCTTGGACATCGAGTCGCCGCCAACGACGGTGTACTGCTGCGACGGCTCAGGCGACGGCTTCTTGGTCTCTTCTGCTGCGGAGGCAGCAGCTACCAAGGCCTCCTTGGCCGCAGCGGTGCCATAGGCGGTTTGGCCCATCCAGTTACCTGGAGGCGTGTACCTACCGACGATGTAGGTCGAGCCATCCTTGGCCTTGCCGGCGGCGATGCCGACTTTGGTGGTAGTGGGCCAGATGCACTGAGATCGAAACGTGGTTAACAGGTGCATTTTAGAACAAGAGTCCGCGAGTGTACAAAAACATACCTGGGTGTAATGGCCATAGCTGCCAAAGTTGCCGTCTGGGATCTTCTCGCCGTGGTAGTTGGGCTTCTCGGCGAGCCACGCGTTGGTAGCATCGGTCAGGTTGGCGTTGCCGCTCGACATGAACAGGTTCTCGCCCTGGCCTTGAGTTCCCGAGTGCTCAAACTTCTTGTTATCAGCCAGGTACTGGGCATATTTCTGAGCGTCTCCGGCGAGACCATCGTCCCAGGTGAGAGCGGGGCGCTTCTGGCCAGGAGCCGAGCTGCGAGCTAAGAGATGGATTCAGTATCTAGCCGGTCTTTGGGGAGGTGAGTTGGGCCAACTCACCTTTGTTGTGAGCGTCAACGGCGGAGGTTTTGTCAGACATTTTTGCTGGTAGGCTCTAAAAGTGGTAAGAAATGATATAAATATTTGCTGGTGATGTATGTGATGAGTATTTTGAATTGATGAAGATGATTGATGGCTGTAGAGAGCTGCCGTGGTCTATACTTATATATTCAGGACCTCTGTCTTTGTGAAATCGATGATGTCGACCACCTTGCTATTGATCTCTCAAGTTATCCACGTGTTCACAGGATACATTGTCCGGATATGGATATCTGGATTCTCACATAATTGTGGTCTGCAACTGTCGAATCCATTGTGACAACCTGTAGGCGCACTCCACCGATCATTGCTCAAATGAGGCTATCACGGAGGATCAACCAAAGCCTTGGAGGCTGATATGGGGCCAATTGTCTCACTGATCGCAGGCTAGGTTGAAGGCGAGATGGTTTCACGTCATCAACGTGTCAGTGGCTCATGGTGTCTGCGGCAAGAATTGCGTGGCCGTTGGGGGTTGAATTGGAAAGAGGATGCTAACTGTCTTGGTGGCTCTGCCCTCATGTGATGGACATTGGGTGGGACATATCGCATTCGAAACTAGTCGACCACCTATAAGCTGTGGGCCGACCCCATGCGCCTCGGCAAAGTAAGCTCAAGAGCCCCCAATGCGGCCTTGAGGAACGCCTGCTGACATGTTGGGGCGGAAGGCTTGGGACACATCACAAAATGAACCGGGCCGTGCTGTGCGGCAACGAACTGCCGCCGTCGGCCAATTCCGTCTTTGCTGACTGTGAGGGAAGTATAAGCACTCGTTCGAACTGCATTGGTTCATTTGGGCAAGCCGGCGGAGAAAATCCGAGACTCACACCCAAAAATGACCTCAGCTGACATGGTGGCTGGCCCTTGCAGAAGCCACAAACGACTGTTGACAGCCAGAAATGGCAAGTCAATATTCTCCACACAGCCAGGAACGGAAACAACCTTTTCTCCGTGCGGAAGGGAATTTTCACATATCACCTGTGACTGAGTGAGACCGTGTGGTTCCTTGGTAAAGCCCGTCAGGGCCGCCCACTGACATCAGCCCTGACGACAGCGAGGCATTCTGTTTGGGGTCTTGGGAGGCAATCAGCGGCCCAAAGGAGAAAAAGTATTGCATTCTAACCCCATTGTATCAATGGGGGAGTGCGTGGTCTCATGATATGATACCTAGGCAGTAGCGGTGGAGGTTTCTAGGCAGGCTGCGAGGCCGTGTTCTCAAAGCGTTCCAGAAATCAACATCAAATGATAGCAGCACGTTGAGTGGAGTGGACAGATGTGCCAAGGCCGGCGTGTAGCATCTGTACACATTACTTTTAGTGACCAGGAAGTCTCCGGATGGTCTGCGAACCCGGTGGCACGCCCATTGAATTTTGGTATACATCAGAATACAGTAACTTGATGCGCTTGGAAACCTTGAGCGTTGTGGAACCAAAGAATGCGGTCTAGAGAACATTTCATTGAAATTTGTCCAGATAAAGTACTACAACCATGTCTCCTCCTTCAACCAATCATCTACTTATGCATGGGCTGGTCAAACATCAGCTTGTACATGAGGTCTTTGAATGACCCGTCGGGGTTCATCAGCTGGGCCTCGGGGCTAACAAAGCCGTCGGCGACGTGGCTCATACAGCCAAAGAACGCGTACTCGAAGATGAAGTCCTTCGAGTCCATCCAGTTGGCCATGTCGACGGTGAAGGCGAGGACGTCATTGTAGTTGCGCGAGACGCAGGCGATCTCGTGGACGATGATGGGCAGCTTGTAGCGGCCGTGCATCTCCTCGAGGTAGCGCTTGGTGGCGCCGGCGTCGGTGTTGTAGGCGTGCAGGCCGAGGTAATCGGGCGGGCTGTCTTTGACGAGGCCCATGAACTGCTCGAGCCAGGCCTTCCCCTCGTCGGTCCACGCCGGCGAGGGCCCGCACAGCTTCTTGCCGCGCTTCCGCAGCTCTAGCACCTGGCGGTGCCAGATGTCGGCCGCCTGCTGCGGGCTGATGCCGTTGCGCTCCGGCTCGTTGAAGTAGAGCACCAGCGGCTGGTCGCTGTTCAGGATCCACTGCCACTTGTCGCCCTGGGTCTCCTCGACCAGGTGGATCATGGGCCGGAACGGTGCCCGCCCCTTGAGCTCGGGCGGGACCCACGCGTTCCAGTTGCAGACTGACGACGTGGGGTGGTTGTTGTCCAGAGGCACCTTGTCCAGCTGCTTGGGGAAGCTGTTGGTGTTGGTGTAGTCCCAAAGGAGCATTCGCTTTCTGATGACCATGATGACGAGGTTTGGATGAAAAGGGAGATTCAAAAGGTCTTTGATGTTAGGAGACGAATTAAGTCGATTCGAATGATTTCTGTGATATAATCGAAGATTTTGGGTTGTTCTTGACAAGGAGACAGCTCACTCACGGGGCAGGTATAATGTATTTATAGGAAGGAAATTAGAAGGCCTTAAGAATGGCGGCTTATTATCTTAACGATACCTAGGTACCTGATTTAGATGGTCTGGCATTGCCTCAATGGAGGCTAACGTGATCATCGCCGATGAGAGGCAATATGTCGCTAAACTTAGAGAAGGATTCCTGCAACCATGAGGCCTGTATGATATGTTGACGTCCAGATCCAGACCGCCGAACTGTCATCGAACTCAGATAGATGAGATTGAGATACCGGGTTCCGATCACCAAGCCTTTTAGAGTAAGGATTATGTGAACATACCCAGGTGTCAGCGTATCATCCATACAAGTGAGACCGACTACTGAGCCTGGCAGCCCTGTCTCAGCCTTGGAGATGACCCAATGTGGGTACAATACACCTATTGATCGGCCAAATCCGCAAGTCCTGATGAGGAGGACCCCGTCGCATTCGACTCCTCTAGAGCTCTTGAAACGGGTGGTCAGCCCATTTTGAAGAATCCATGTTGCTCGAAAGGTTATGGGCCCGCTGACTGGGGCAAACTTGGTGGAGAATTGTCCTGCATATCAATTGATAGGTACTATCCAAAATGTAACAAGTCATACTGTGTGGCGCTGACTGAAGACTACACATGTAGGGACCCCAATACTACCTACGTATGTTGCCTGGAGTCTGAGCTGATATAAGCCTCAGGTGGTGTAAGCGGGCATGCCCAAAGGAATTGATATCGCGTCAGCTGCGAGGCTATGTGTTTTGAGAAGGCATCTCCAAATAGCATCACTTCAGTGACCTTGGGGGCAGGGCCCACAATCGCATGCCCTGCTGTGAAGAAGTCGACGATGGAAGCAAATTATAAAAGACAAGAAGTCGAGAAGTGAACCAAGGAAAAGTTTGAACACAGAAACATTTGAAAATAAACACTCCCCGACTACTGAAAACGATTCACCCGAATTTACCTTTTCCTATTCTTCATAGCTAAATCCCAACACATACTCTCTAAACCAGCAAATATGGGTGTCATCAACATCAACAACATTTCCAACCACGACCAGAAGTTCTACATCCACGGATGGGGACAAAGCGACACCACCGTAGGTGCCGGTCAGATGCACACATTTGATGCCCCTGATGGCACTTCGGGCGCCATCATTGCCGTCCACGACGGTCGCGAGGGCGAGCAAGTCGAGGTCACCAAGGCCGGATCTGGAGGTCTGTTACTTATTCCGCTGAGCTTTTTCGTCTTCAATATGTCTAACAACTGCCACAGGCAACGACGTCTTTGACACTAGTGTCCTGGTCGGTTCGGGCGGCAACATTACGGTGCAACACTGGGGCAACGACAGCACCCGCAAGGGAGCGCCGACTTACATGCAAGATGCCCAGGTTGCCTGGGACAATGCCAGCCAGGAGACTAGAGATGCCATCAAGAATGCTGTCACCATAAGCGACGAAGGCAAAGTCGTCTTCATCGGCCCCCCCAAGGAGAACCAGGCGCTTGAGAGCTGGGTTCGCACCTTCGCCGACGGCAAGACATACATTGGCATTGGGGCATGGGGCGACAACAAGGGCAACGACAAAGACAACGAACAGGTAAGTAGTATTCCAGGTCACAAGGCAATACTCCCATCCTTCATCATGGCTAAAACCAATCGAACCCAACAGAGCTCAGCTGCTCCCGGCAGCCACGACATCATCATCACATACAACGACGGCAATGCCAACCCTACAAAGGGGGCGTCAGGTGGGTCCAGCCAGCCCGAGCCTTTGATGGCCGCCTTCGCCGTCCAGAGCGCCGCCGCGCAGCCCGAGCAGCAGCAAGGGCCGGGGGTCGTCCTGACTAACAAGTCGGGGACGCAGTGTAGCTACAACTTCTACAACAACACGGCCAACGGGGACGGGTGGGCGAACCCCGAGTTCAACAACGCGACGGCCAGCGTGACGCTCGGGGCCGGGCAGACACAGTTCGTGACGCTCGACGTGTCCTTCAAGGGCCGCGTGCAGCGCGGCGCCCTGCAGCCGGCGACGTGGGTCGAGTTCCAGGTGCGGGCCGACGACGGCGTCGCCTGGGGCAACGTGTCGCTCGAGATGGGCTGCGACGGCGCGGCCGTCATCTCGGCGACGGACGGCAAGGGCGCCAGCGCGGGTTTCACCCAGGACATCGTCAGTGGCGCGCCCGACGCGGCAAAGGTCACGCGGGCCGACGGGGTTGTTGTCCTTGATACCACGCAGGGCTACTGGGCGGGCGGGCCGAACAAGGCCGCCAGCGACCACGAGTTGGCTGTTGTGGGTCAGCAGAACGCCTACGTGCTCGGCGGCGAGGGGACCACGGTGGTTCGCTCCGAGAATAACCGGTTGGCTGTGGACATGTACTAGTTAGATTATCTGAATAACCGGATTCTTTTGTTTGTTAATTGATTTCATTATTGTCGAATTCCCGGACGTGTGGAGCATCAATATTCATTGCTCTTGGCATCGATGTGTGGATTGCGATCCTTGATCAGCGTATCTGGCGATACTTTTAGCAGGGATTTCATGCTTAAATTCAGAAGAGACACGGGCCAGGTGACGAGCGTACCAGGCAATTCCATTAGTTCAATATCTCACGAGCCTTGATACCGTCAAACGAGATGAGCCATGTGCCATTCACTCTTAATTCGGCATCACATGTTCCAAGGTTGTTCCAAGTTGATTCATATCTAGGTAGGTAATCAGGTGTTTGAGAATCAACTACGATGGATGCTCTCAACAGTTGGCTGCGTAAAATCCTCATGGGTAATGGTGACAATCGGGGTCTGCAGGTGCCGGTTGAAACGAATTTGATTGACATGTTTTTCAACGAGGGGTTGACTTCCTGAATGCAGCTGCTTTCTTGAAGTGTCTGGCACCACTATGTACCTTGGTGTCTTGGAAATGCAGAAGAGCGCCAACGAAGGCTCATAATACTTTTTATTAGCACAGTTAGTGCTTGAAATAAAGAGTTATTATTGATAGAGAGTACAGCGCTGAGATTTGTCTCAGTCACCGTGTGTAGTTCCTTGGCCATTCAAGCCACTTCAGAAACTGCTGTTTAGCTCTGAGGCGCATCTCAACATCGTCTAATAGCTGCTTTGCCCAGCCCTGGAGGAACCAATACCTCCTATCCGTGGTTGATAGGAACACCGAGAAGTATGCCAGGAGGAGAAGAGCATGAGGCTTGTACTGCCGGATATCGTGCATCACACTTTGTGGAACGAAATAGACCCAAAAACAAACCGAACCGAACTCAATATCAGGCCCGTGATGGGCTATCTTGCTTGCTGCGAATTCCAGCCGGGAGGCAGCTTTGACGTAGTCTTCCGAATTGGAAAGTAATAACTCACCCTCATAAAAGGAGCGTAGATCGGAGAGCACGGAAAGAGTGTCAGGTGGAAGTGCAGAGTGCTCTAGAGCTTGTTGACTACTATATTAAAGTTGTCAGTTCTGACTCCTTTTATTCTTGATGGGATTGTCTGCTTCAAACGAACCATAGTAATTCACTTTCTCCGTCCTGTCCGAAAATGGCCGGGACAAGGGGAGCCAGACTCGTTTGCGAGACCCTGGAAATGAACTTTCCTAAAGTTGTTTTGATACCTCGCACAACGGAGAAGAATTTCCAGGTGCTAGCAATAGGTGCTGCAATGCACCCATTTTCGGAGCGGTTTGCCAGAGAGCAGACGTGGACGGTGACAATCGAAGCGAAACAGAGCATGGCCCTCCAGTTTTCGTCCTCGATGTCGGATAACAAGGACCTAAAAGTCTCCAGGCCAAAGGTATGATGGGAGGCGCTCAGAGTCAGATATTCCTGCCTCTTGGCGGGGAACATGTAGGCCTTGTGGAGAGCAGACAATGCGAGAAGGCCGTGCATGACAAAACGGTGGCGGTAGCCCTCCTGCGGAAATATCACCCGCCAGACATAGCGTGCGTCTTCTCGCAGCGCCATAGTCTCACAGGTTGATACACAGTAGTGATGCATCAGCTCGAGATCCCGCATCGATGAGTCGGCTCCCCAGAGTGAATCAGGGGTGGGCACATTTCCTCCTGGCGGTGCATCTTCGGTCGCCGGTGGTACACTTCTCCTTGCCGGACCCAACGGAGTTGTGGAGGCTAGTAGATCAGACAATGGTGTCGGGTCTTGGGGGGAGTTGACGGCACCAGGCTGACCAGCACTCGTAGACTCGTCCACGGAACCGGGAGTGATACCGGACAGAGGTGCTGCTGCGGGTCGGGCACGGTTCGCATGGACAAAGCTACAACCGGCCCCATAACGGGTGCAGTTCCAGCATCTCGGGTGTACCTCGTCACACTACACGTTACAGCTTGTGAGTGAGTGGGTTTGTAAGCTGCGGCGAGTGTGATAAAGGGGAGGCGCTGGTTGGACTTAAGTTTACTAAGCACCTTAATCTTTCTTCGTTTGCATTCTGCGCACCCGAGACGGGACTTCTTGTGAGCGCGGCGGGTAGGCATGGGAATGAAATGGTACGAACGATACAGTGGTGTCGGAACCGAACTTGAGACGAGTGTGTGAAGCGGGTTGATCTGTGTGGTCGTAAGTCGTACAGAATACTCGGTAGTCCCCGACTAGACTATATCATGTACCCGGGATACGAATAAGCGTATTTTAGGGCTTGGCGGCCCCTGCTATTGGAATAATGGATGCCTTGGCAAAGGGGGCTGTGTCGACGATCGCGTTTTCAAAGCTGCACAACGGTGCTGACTCTGCTGGTCCAACGCATTCCAGGCACCGCAGGGATATTGACGAAAACCTTAGTTCTGAACAGAATCCGCTTCTCTACGAGGACAGAAGGCAGCAACAATGTGCCTAGATATGGGCGAGCTCACGTTGCGCAGAGTATGGATCCAGGATGGACGATTTCATTGTTGGAAACTCTCTTTCATTTGACCAGCCAGAGTTGGCCCACCCAGCATTTCGGTTGGCCCACATGCACCCAGCTCTTTGCTTCCGCCCACCCAACACATTGGGTGGGCTAAAAGTTAACTCTACTTTCCATGGACTTTTCGCCCACCCAAAAGTACCTTTTTTTGCTTAATATGTCGGATTTGAACCCCGCATTTTTAAAGTTTCTAGCTATTCCCCCCAAAAAGCGGTACTTTGTAATAACTTCCAGCGCCTTCTGCGCCCTCTAGCCTTCCGCACACCTTCTCGCCTTCTATACATCAGAAGGCCTTCTACACGTTATAAAGCTAAAGGGCGCGCGGAAGGCTAACAGACGTGTGGAAGGCTAAAGGGCGCGGAAGGCTAAAGGGTGTACGGAAGGCCTTCTAACGTGTGGAAAGCTAACTAGAGGGCGCAGAAGGCGCTGGAGAGCCAGAAGGCGCCGGCTATAATTAAAGTAAGCATTTTAGAAGTATATAGAGTTTTGGAGACGAAGAACGGTACTTTAGCTGCAATAGTATTTTGTATAGAAAACCTTGTACTGGGTAGGCGGAAGCAAAGAGCTGGGTGGGCCAACCGAAATGCTGGGTGGGCCAACCGAAATGCTGGGTGGGCCAACTCTGGCTGCATTTGACCCGCACGCTAACCAGTTGACAAGCTTCCCACAAGGAGGCAGAGCCCTGCCAGAATAATCCAGAGCGCTATATTTTTGATGGCAGTATAAATGAACGACCCCTCAAGAACAGAATAGTCATAACTTCATCTCTTTAACACTATTTATTGTACAGTCTTGATATTACCCCCCAAGTACCAGGGAGCCCCGTAGGAAAGGTATGTATGTATGTATGGTGACTGTGTCACCTACGACAATCTCATCCATGGATATAAACCATCAGCTCATGATGGCAGATATTCTCAGCCCATGTTACCCTCTAAATGCGAACACCGACAAGTTCAAGGCCATTCTTCCCAGGGCTCTGACCACGAAGCAGCACGCCGAGCTCGGAAGGATGGATCCAATTCATCCAAACGAGCACGGTGATCATCAAG
Organism: Diaporthe ilicicola; assembly: GCA_023242295.1. NCBI lineage: Eukaryota > Fungi > Ascomycota > Sordariomycetes > Diaporthales > Diaporthaceae > Diaporthe > Diaporthe ilicicola. The sequence goes on along the minus strand of JALPVH010000037.1, from coordinate 31,576 downwards.
AGGGCATCAAAGACGTAAAGGTACACCTCGGACCTGATCAGCACGCTGCCGTTGCCCATGAGATACTCGATCACCCGGAAAATACTCCGGACCAAGATCAGACCGCTCGTGACGTAGAGAGTCAGGGTATAGTGCTTCCAGCGTACGGCAGGTTCCGAGGCCATTGCTGTAGGTTTGAGGGACATGCGCTTGTGAAAGATGCTCGACGCGATCACAAAGAATCCGAAGAAGGCGAGCTGGACAAAGAGGCCGACGACGATAATGTTCTCTCCTATATCCCCCCTATTACTCCTCGACAGACATCATACCGCCACCTGAGTTACCATCATGTTAGCTGAGTTTGATATTGCTATGACATGCCCAGTACTGGGACAGAGGGTCGCGTTTTTCTTTACCTGAGGCCTGGAGCAGCAGCGAAGCAACGTCACCGGCGACGAAAATCTTGGTGATCCACCGTCGCCGGCTCAACGAGTGCGACTCCCCATCGGTGAGCAGTATGATTCGTCCGAGGATCATGTAAATCGAGGCAGCCATGAAAGCGGGGGCGATCAGGATCAGTACATTCTGCACGACATAGCCCTGGAGGGCGAGAGGCTCCAGCAGCCAGCTTCTTCGGTTGCGTATTGCGCGAGTGATGTATCCGACGGATTCGCCTGCGGGAACCGCCGTCCCATTAAGTAGAATAGCCCCGGATGGAAAATAGATGGATTGGATTTCACTGGCTCCCGAGTTACAAATAGCACCAATCACCAACGCTGAAAGATACCAGGTTCGCGTCCGGTACATCTGATATGCGTGCAAGCAGGTCGTAATGCGGAAAAGAACGCAGAAGATGATGGCCCTCGCGAGAGACGGCTCGTATCGGTACAGCGACCAAACCGCATGTTTGTAGTGGGGGTTACAGTCCACCATCGTGGCTCGCTGAAAAGACGGGCAACTGTGACGATAAAGACTGAGTTGTGGAGTTAGGGAAAAGAGCTGGAAAAACGGTGAAGGACAGATTCCGTGGACGAGATTTTTTTTTAAACGAAAAGATTTTTTTTCATCTGCAGATCTAGATTCCAAGACATTCATAGCCCCCGGCGGGTGTGTATTGCGAGGCAGAGACGGCTTCCAATCTCGAAGGATGTAGATAACAACATGGCAGCAGGGCGAAGATCGGCCTGGGAAGAGGTAAGCCGGTGTACGAGCCGTACGAGTGTTCGGATTCGGGTTGTGCGAGGTCTGCAATATGGGGCCGTGCTTACTACTCAAGAGGCACTACTACACAGGATTCGGAACAAATAAGAAGACTTACAAACCTTCATTCGTACCCTTTCCCGGAGATATCACGATGCGCATCTCTCTCTTGGTTGTACTCGGCTGGGCCGCACAGCTTCAAGCACTGCCCTCAAATGTCAACCGTGACGGTATAGGCGAGGAGCGGGCCCAGTCAGCCGATGCGGGGAGCATTGCGAACTCTACTTATGCATCGGAACCTTTTCTTGTCACGGACAATCATCAAGCCTTGTGTCAGACTTCGGACCCTCCACCCTTGGATATAGATCTTCATTAGTCCCAAGATTGTGGAGGGCCCAGACGTCGGGGACTGCCTCGTCATCCTCAATGAGATGAACTACAGACCCGGTGTCTGGTTTGCCTTCTCTGACCATCCATATGATCTGGACGGAGTGCTTACGTACAGTACTTTGCTCGCAAGACGTACGTATCAGCTTTATCACAGGGCAAACCCGTTGGTGTCACGAGCACTCCAGATTCATGCGCATATATAAAAGGTTGCACACATACACAGCCACATATACTAATTATTCCAGAGACGAATCTTGCTTGGTCTCCTTAGACTGGAATGAAATGCCCGAAGGGTTCTCGTATGTGCAACCGAGCCATTGTCTCACCGTTGCAGGTGATTCTGACAATTCTCTTTCTTCTTGCTTCAGCTTTGGGACCCAGGATGTAATTCCAATCCTCGAAATGGCGACACCGCCTTATTATGAGGAATATAACGTGGATAGCTCAACCAAGTGCGGGCAGGGGGACACGGCTAGAGAGGTTAGAATCGTGATCCAAACTTGAAACGGCTCGTGCTATGATGCTCTACAGTAGTAGGGTCTGTGACTCAAGGGTGTTCGACGCTGGGTGCTGCGTAAAGTTTCAAAAGAGTAGCCCACAGGATGCAAAAAAAATGATGGTTCACTCGTGGCCTGATTTCCTTCATCCAATTGATGTGGTGACAAGACTGTTGGGTTGTTTCTGAAATGTGGTTCTGAATCTTGTCAAGCAGTACCTACCTAGGTACTGATGTACGCATCGCCGACGTCACTTGTGATCCGCTGTGAAGTCACTGCGCCCGTGCCGCCTGTCCCGAGGCCCGTCTAGTGCTATCCTTCACCCCCGGCGCAATGACGACCGGGTAAATCCAACTCGAGAAATGCACACTTGAGCATCTAGGCTACCCCAATCCCGTCTCTCTGCTCTTACGAGATCTCAGGCGACGACATCACCATTAGTAAAAGCCGACTCCCTTATCTTCTCCTACAAACACCAGGATGGCCCCTTCCAGTAACCCAGATGCGGTGGCCTTGGAGCAGTCCGTCTACCAGGCCGGGCTCCACTCCACCAAGCCGCCCTTCACGTTTCAACCCTCAGAGTGGGAGCCACAGGCCAAGGCTGTCCTCTCCGCCAACTCATGGGGCTACATCCACGGCAACTGCGGCGCGGGCACGACCTACCGCAAGAACCTCGCCGCCTTCGACCGCTGGTCCATCGTGCCTCGGCGCCTGGCACCCAGCAGGAAGGATCCGGCCACGGGCGCCGACGCCTTCGCCGACACGAACACGACCGTCCTGGGCCAGCAGCTGCCCTTCCCCGTCGCTATTGCGCCAATCGGCGTCCAGAGGATCTTCCATCCGGAGGGTGAGGTGGCCGCTGCACGTGCCAGCGCTGCCGTCGGGGTGCCATACACGCTCAGCACGGCGTCTAGCACCAGCATCGAGGACGTCGCGGACGCGATGGACGGCCGGGGTAAAGGCGACGGAGAAGAACAGAGCCAGGGCCAGAGCAAGACGCCACGCTGGTACCAGCTCTACTGGCCGTCGCGCGAGCACGACGACATCACAATCTCGCTGCTGTCGCGGGCCAAGAAGGCAGGGTACACGGCGCTGTTCGTCACGCTCGACACGTACGTGCTGGGCTGGAGGCCCAGCGACATGGACAACGGCTACAACCCGTTCATACACCCGGACCGCATCGGCGTGGAGATCGGCCTGACGGACCCGGTGTTCCAGAGGAAGTTCAGGGAGGACCACGGCTACGACATCGAGGAGGCGCGGCGGCACGAGAGCGAGACGACGGGCCACAACCTGGGCCAGGCCGCGCAGGAGTGGGCCAAGATCGTGTTCCCGGGGCACTCGCACTCGTGGGAGGACGTCGAGTTCCTGAAGAGGCACTGGGACGGGCCGATCGTGCTCAAGGGGATCCAGAGCGTGGCGGACGCGCGAAGGTGTGCCGAGGTCGGCGTCCAGGGGATCGTGGTCAGCAACCACGGCGGGCGGCAGCAGGACGGGGGCGTGAGCAGCCTGGGGATGCTGCCGCGGATCGTGGAGGCCGTTGGTGACGAGCTCGACGTGTTCTTCGACAGCGGCATCCGGTGTGGTGCGGATATAATCAAGGCGCTCGCGCTCGGGGCCAAGTGTGTGCTCGTCGGGAGGCCGTATGCGTATGGTCTGGCGATCGGGGGCGAGGAGGGAGTCAGGCACGTCCTGAGGGCCATGTGTGGCGATCTGATGATGAACATGCACCTCGCAGGCCTGAGAGGGGTGGATGAAGTTTCGAGGGATATCCTTGTGAAGGAAGACGAGCTTTTCTGAACTGCGAAGAAGCAACAATAGGACGTACCTGCGTTCAGCCTTTTCCTTCTTCTTTTCTTTGTGTTTCAGCTATTTTATTTCTGGCAAGAAATATGGTCCGGCTCAGCCCAGAATTCTATTTTGGTCAGTTTCGAGAAACAACTTTGGAGATCGCAGTGAGCTCACATCAAATAATCAAACATGTTGTCTTTTTCGAGCATGATTCAGCGAATACCGAGCGTGTACAAGGCCCGCGCCAGCTCTGGACAGTCCAGTCTTGCCTCGTCGCAACTCGACACATGCATATTGCGTCTCGACAGTCTGCTTCTGGCATTCTACCTACGGGCAAAGGGTAGACCAAATTTTTGGTAAAGTGGACACAAGACCTGGTGTCAGAGTCTGGGTTAAACTTGAACAAGCGGCGACATGCGCAAGTCGTCCCTTCTGTAGATCTGGGGGGGGGGGGCGAGGCTGGCCGAGAACTGTTGTTTTAGAAAGAGGCAAAAAACATACCTTCCTGAGCAATTCCTTATCCCAGTTTGACAAGCAGTGACTAGAAACGGAAGTTTTCAATCCGCACAGGGAGATATGGCTTGAACCCTCTGCAATACTGGTGAGGACCAAAGTGCTCCCGCGCAATGACCTGCCTCTTTCATCCACGAGGTCGTCTCGTGCACTGTCTGGTAAGATAATGTGCGTTGCCGCCCCGATCTGAAATCGTCCAATGGCGTGGATAATTGTCAGTCGCAGGTAATCTGGTTGAAATGGGTGAATACAACGTTTGAACTGGCCGAGACCCCGCCCAGGTGCCATGTCGATCGAGAAACTTGGGCGTGCCAATCATGCATGAGCTGGCGCCAACAAAAAGCATTCACCGTGGACCAATCGTATATAGTAGATATTGTCACGCATTCCGGTTCTGGAAATTGACTCACAACTGCCGGCTCTTTCGTCCAGCAGCATGCAAGCTGTGCCGACAGCGCCGTGGGCAATCTAAAATCTGGAGGCCCACTACCCAACCAGGCATCCACACCCTGGTCTGCATATATGAAGCATGGCAACTGACACGCTGGATAGAGAAGTGCAGTAAATATAGATCCTCTCGGCAGTTTCTTTCCGCTTGGATGCTCATGAATACGCGGAGCCGCGGAACAGTTAGGTATAAATGCTCCAGCGCCTCGCAGCATTTCCCCCACCGTGGTCCTTTCTGACCGAGGCCTTGTCTTCCTAATTCGCATACTCCATAACTTACCATCTTCTAGCTGACCCAAGACTCCAGGGTCAACATCAGTTCCAGCAACATGTACCTGAAGGCTCTCGCCGCAGCCCTCTCCATCCCAGGGGTCTTGTCCGCCCCTGCGGTGGAGGAGCGCCAATACTCGGCAGCCCTGATGCGGTTCGAATGCTCCAGGCTCACGATCGAGCGCCTCGACCCCCTCGTCCAGCCTGGCATGCTGCCCTCGGCCCACGTTCACCAGGTCGCAGGCGGTAACTCTTTCAATGCCTCCATGACGCCGGGGACACACGACCCCGCCGCCCTGTCGACGTGCACCTCCTGCACGTACGCCGATGACTTTTCCAACTACTGGACCGCGAGCCTTTACTTCCGCGCCCGCAACGGGACGTTCAAGAGGGTCCCGCAGCTGACCAACCTGGGCCTCCGGGGCAAGAATGGCGGCATGACCGTGTACTACAACTCCCCGTACGACGGGAAAACAAAGACCACCGCTTTCAAACCTGTAAGTCTGAATCGCCACGGTAACTGAATTCTGAATGAACCTCCCCCAAATACTGACGAGAGGATTTTGTACAGGGCTTCCGCATGATCGTCGGAGACCCAACGCTGCGCTCCGGCGCAAATGTGCAGAGGCAGCTGTGCCACCGGTGCGAGGCCAACATTGACCAGAACCCCTTCGGCGGTGCGCCTTGCACGGGCAGTGACACCATGGCGCTGCCGACTGGGACCTGCGGCGGCGGGATCCGAGCAACCATCACGTTCCCGACGTACGTATCCACAATAGCGCCCACCCCCCCCCCCGGCCCCTGTCACAGTCTATGTTAGATACTAATATGATTGATTCGTGTTGCAGGTGCTGGGATGGCGTCAACACCGACAGTGCAGACCACAAATCTCATGTTGCATACCCGAGCAGCGGCACCTTCGAATCCTCGGGCCCGTGCCCGGCCACCCACCCCGTGAAGCTCCCGCAGGTCATGTACGAGGTGATGTGGGACACGAGGCAGTTCAACAACAAGGCCGACTGGCCTGCAGATGGGTCTCAGCCTTTCGTCTACAGCATGGGAGACAAGTGAGCCCTCTTTCTTTCTTTTTTTTTCCTTCTTTTTTTTTTTTTTGCCGCTTGTTCCATTTCAATTCGTGAATATTATGCTGATCATCGCTGCAGGACGGGCTACTCCTGGCATGGTGACTACCTCTTTGGGTGGAAGGGAGATGCCTTGCAACACGCCCTCGACGAGAGGTGTCAGGGAGATGCGTGCTCCGGTATGAAGACACAGACTGCTGATCAGGCTAACGCTTGCATGATCAAGTCGACAGTCACGGAGGATGTTGATGGATGTAAGTATAATATTCTTGTTCACGTGCGGTTCATTTTGACCATTCCGTTGCTGACACTGCGAACAAAGGGCTCACTGAGCTGCCTGGCGGCATGCCGGTCACCGGATGAACAATGTAGTTGGTGGTTTGGAAACAGGTGGTGACATAGGTATGAAACACTCGTTTTGTTGCAAGAGTGTGTGGGAAACATCTCCGAGCCCAACATACACACACACACACACACACGTATCATTTGTCGACGCTGGGAGTGAGGACAACCTCTCATGGCACATGTAGTTAAGGCTATGATCATGTAGATGACAACGGCGAGCTTAATTTTTGAATTATGTTTCTTAGCCATTCTTGTATCAGCCGAGTTTTATCGCATTTGATAATTTTGATCTCCCATCCCGGTCTTTGTCTCTATAGTTGTCTCCAACCAACCTCCCTTGCAGATCGACCGCCCAGGAAGGTCAAGTACTGCTTGACCTTTGTCTCAATCCCCTTCGTATCCAGACCGAACCGGGCATAGTTGCTGCGGTTTGATGCCGAGTAACCATAGGTCTTCATTCCTATACTAGCCGTGACGTATCTCGCCCAAGTTGTCGCTACATACTCCTCCACGCTCACAATCGGTTTTCCTTTTTTGGGGAAAACGGCGTCTTTGTAGGCATCATCTTGCATCTGGAACAGATCAAGACTTGGGGCGCTGACAATCCGAGCGTGGATCCCCTGCTTCGCAAGAGAGTCTCCTGCAGCTACGGCATAGTGCAAATTAGAGCCACAACTTACAAGAGTAAGCTCGTAGTCAACACAGTCCTGGATGATATAAGCTCCACGCTGAGTCTTTGTCCGATCAGTTTTCGGGACATGCCCCGTAGGGTCTCGGGCTATAGATAGCATTGTTGGACGGTCTCCCGCCGACAATGCGATCGTCCATGCGCCGATGAGCTCTTCAGCATCGCAGGGACGGATGTAACACAGGTTTGGCATGGCGCGGTAAAGCGAATCCACTTCAACTGGTTGATGTGTCGGACCGTTTTGTCCTTCCTCTGCTCGATTGTTAAAATGGAATTCACGTTGCAGGTCACAGGTGTATGAGCTGCGAAAAGACTTACGGAAAGAGTCGTGCGTGGCTATGTGGATGACTTGGAGGTCACTCAATGCTCCCATGCGCACACCGGGCGCAGCCTGCAGGGGTTTGCCCGGTCAGTCATACTCAAAGGATGCCCTCCCAGCAGTGCTCGCTTACATAGAGATAAAACATGAAGAACGTGGCCGTGATCGGGATAAAAGTGCCTGGGTTGTATGCGGCCATTCCATTGGCTACGGATGCCATGGCATGCTCCCTGATGCCATTCCGTAGGTAACGGCCTTTGTATCCTGTCTGCGGCAAGAAGACATCTTCCACCGCATAGGACACCATGTTGGAATTTACCAGATCGGCACCTCCACCACAGAGCGATGGCACAGCCTCCCACAGCTTTTCCAAGATGCGACCGTTTGTTTCTCGAGTAGCCTTGCCTTCGAACTCTTTACTGTCAATCGATTTCAATATGGATATCCCATTCTCGATACTCCGCTTGGAACGTGTATTGAAAGCCGCTGCCTCCTTAGCATACAGTTTGGAATACTGCGCTAGACTGCCTTCCCATTCTTGCTGGAGCCGAGCGCCGTGGAGGCGTCGCTCGCGGAAGAAAGCCAGCGCTTTAGGTGGGACAACGTGGGTGGAACTTGGATCTAGCCCAGCAAGCTGTTTTGATCTGGCAATGCTCTCTCTGTCAAAAGCACCGTGGTGGGCTTTGTGGGTTCCGGCTGTCGATGTGCCTATACCAATGACCGTCCGTATGTTGATAAACACGGGCTTTCCCTCGTAAGTCTTTGCGAGGTTCAGAGCCGCCACAATCGTCTCGACGTCAGTGTTCCCATCCTGAACGTTCAGGACTTCCCAGCCCTGAGACCTCATTTTAGCGTTGATGTCTTCAGTGTTGATCCAGTCCAGGGGCCCGTCGCAGGTCACGGCGTTATTATCGTATATGAGAACGAGGTTGTCTAGTTGCAAGTGGCCAGCCAGTGAAATCGCTGTGGAGAGTGTCAGTAGCTCACTCTTCACTTCAAAGCTCGGTGCCATACCTTCAAGCGCAACCCCTTCCATGAGGCACCCATCGCCAGTCATACACCAAATCGTGGACTGTACAAGCTGGCAATCAGGTTTGTTGAAGTTGGCAGCAAGACTCTTTGAGGCGATGGCCAAACCGACGGCATTTGCCACACCCTGGCCAAGAGGCCCCGTCGTCACTTCCACTGCGGGAGCTTGGCGCTCAGGGTGTGCGTGGCATAGGGTATGGTACCCATTTTCTTTGGGACTTCCATAACCTTTGAGCTCATCAATCGTCCATGCATCGTATCCCACGAGGTAATTCATGACGTAGAGAAACATGCTCGCGTGTCCTGCATTTGGAAATGTCAGATCAATTTATTGCTCGGCATAGTTAGGGAATATTTGCTGCAGTCAATACCATTTGACAGCACAAACCGGTCCCGGTCAAACCACTCAGGGTCGGCTGGATTGTAGCGCATGACATATTTCCAGAGAGCCACTCCGATTGCAGCCATACCCAGAGCCGAGCCACCGTGACCTCCTCCATGTTGTGTGCAAAGGTCAAACACGAGGTTGCGGACTGCCAGCACAGCGGCTTCGTTGTCTCGCGCGAGCTCAACGGGCTGCTCGCACCCGTTTGCAGTAGCTTCGGGCTCGATTCTCGTCTCTATGGTCATTTTTCACGAAGTCGAATTTTGAATGAGACAAACTGGTATGTATATCTTGCTCGGGTACATTCAAGTTTGCTATCACAAGCAGAGCCCTGACTTATTGGGACATGTTCATCACCGACGAGGCCGTGATGATCATGGTGACTAACGATCCGTCCGGATTTCCATACTGGGATTAACCCGGCAGGTCAGTCGGGAAATAAAATCCGAACAACACAGACTCGCACTGGGGGCTAATTCGGAATTGGAGTCCCGCCCTATAGACTCCTGATTCCCCACCACGAATTCCAGTTGGCCAAGATGAAATTGTTTGGTGCTCGCTTTTGGTCGGTTTCATCCTTTGCTTGGAATTCGGGCCTCTCCTCATCTAGACAGTAAAGTAGACTATTATAACATGTGCTCCTCGGACTTTGCATGACTGTTTCCCTGTCCAACTATATCGCCCGATTTTGCCGTGTCTTTCCTTACGTCCCTGACATTCATTAACTGTCTTCAGTATCTAGATCTTAAAATCAAATATGAGAAGCACCGTGATCAATTGAGACCCCTCTCTTTATGTGAAGAGACCCGTCCAGGATCTATTTTCCCTGAAAGGCCGAGTCACAGCCATGACTGGCGGCCCACAAGGCATCGAGTTGGCTTGTGCATTCGCATGCGCCGAGGACGGGAGTGACGTTGCAGTCCTTGACCCAGCCAGAGTTGGCCCACCCAGCTCTTTACCTTTACCTACCTAATATAAGTTTTTTTATATTAAACATAATTATAAAAAATTATATATTTTTCAAAGGAAAAACTTTACATGTTTTTAATATATTTTATTTATAATTAATTGCATTTAGTTTTCTAATAACTTTTATATATTTTAACCTTTTTATATTTATTAACCTTCTATTATCTTTTAATACCTTTCAGCCTTTTGATCTGCTGGGTTCTCTACTTAAGTCCCGACCCGTCGCGCTTTTGTTCTGGTTGTTTAATGCTCAATGCAGCGCCATAGACTTTAAACATTTCCCACGGCTTTCTGAACATCAGGCGCTCACGTTTACTCAAGGACAGCCCCATAATTATGCTTAGGATGGAAGATGACTGGGAAGGTGAAGATATATCAGGAGGATGATCCGGCTTGCTTTCGGCTGTCACGCCCTAATAAATGGCCTCGCTTGTTGTCCTCTGCGAATTATCTTAAATGTGTACGTGCCAGTATCCCAGCCATGATCGGCCCACCCAGCTCCGCTATTACACCCACCCAATGTAAGCCTTGTATATATTTTTTAAAATAAAATTGTTGTTTAAATTAGTAATATAGCTTTATATATTAAAAAAGAAATTTATTATATTTTTATTTATAGTAATTATTGGTGATAATTAATTATAATTAATTAAAATTTAAGTAAATTATTATTTAAAATTATTATATTATAAATTATATTAAAAAGAATTTAATAAATAAAAACTTTATTTTAAGATTTTAATAAAGTTTTCGCCTACCTAAAAAGCTAGATAAGCGGAAGTTTAAATATAGGGTTAAATATATATGGGTTATACTATTAAGTTAGAAAGTTATGTTAGTTTTTCAATAAATTTTGCGTACAGGGTTTATACTGGATAGGCGCAATGGCGGAGCTGGGTAGGCCGATTATAGCTGGTGGATGTAGTGCTTAGCAGATTTAACAGTTGAAACATTGAAGCATTGTAGCAAATTAGGTCCGATCGTGCATAGAGATTATGCTGGAAATGAATTAATTTGAACGCTGAGGACCACAATGGGGCTAATCTTAACATGCACGCTGCAACTGACATAAATCCCTCATCGTGGTAAAGGCCTGCCCGCGTTCTACGGAAGCTATTGTCGCCAAGCGGTCCAAAGGCATTGAGGCCGTTCTCAAATGCTTCAGCAGACTTGAAGCATGAGGACGCGGCTACACAATTGAACCTGGCTTGAAAAGACCGGCTCTTGGATTTGCCAGGCTGTGCATCGACTACTATATTAGATTTGAACCGAATAGTCAGTGGACAGAGTCCGATGTGATTAAATAAGCGCCGGCAGGCGTACTACTGGTCGCAATCATCGCTAAAGAGGAACGCCCTGGGATGTGATGCGGACCGACTTTCCGACATACTTGTCCCGACGATGATTTCTTAGAGCGCAGTACATCAATGGTCGCTCTCGCGTACCTCATAGACTTCATCGCCACCGTGTTTCTTCGCGATTCGCCACGGCCTCAAGGACGACGGAACGTCCGTGATCCTTCTGTACCATCTTTCGATCATACTCTCCTCTTGCTGTCCACCAGATTCTGTTATCGCTCCCGTGGTTACACATCGACGAAGGGATTTTGGCTTTTTGGCAATCTCTGGAGTCGCCAACTTTAGTCGATTGAACAGAATAGTTGACATGACAGGGTTTCCAAAATTAGAGATACTCACCATGACTCTGGTTGAACCTCTCCTCCAACTGAAGCAAGTCGGAAAAATTACAATAGGCCAGCTTGAACAGCCACACCACCCCGAGGACAGGCAAATAGACGACTCCAAGAAAGGCACAAGCAAAGATTTGAGGGGAGATCTGACGGTCCTTCGAGCCGTGAAATGCGACCAACACTTGCACAACTGTCCTGGGTCGCATAGCCTTTTTGAGGAGAAAGACCAGAACACGGACTGTTATATCCAAGCCATTCTTGACCGGTCTGAGAAGATCGTTGATGATCTTGATAACTGGTGCGGCAATGAACAATAAAACAAAAGTGACCGCGAAAGCGGCCACTGCGAACTTGACCAGGGATGTCAGGAAATTCGGATCCGGGGGCCCACTCATGCTATAGAAGCTGGTAGCGAAGCCCAGAGGGAGGAAGATGATGGTAACGTATGTGAAGTATCGGATACTCTGGTTACCGTAAAACTCTAAGTCATCCCGGCGCGTCTGCCGGCTTCTGGAGAGGTCGTCCTTGAGTTTCAGAATCTGGTCCCTGCATGACTGTATCTCCCTGTTGTGTTTTTCATTTGCCGTCTGTGCATCTGTAAGCGCCTCGCGATACTTCGTCTCATCGTTGTTCGTCCAACGGGGCTGTTGTTGCCCACGAGCTTCCACCCTGTTGTCCCATCTCTCAAGAACTTCGAGATTCGATTGAAGATCTTCTTCGATCATCTGGAGAATGTTCTCAAACCGATGCCAGTCGTCCGTAGATCTCAAATCATTGATACGGTCGAGCTGGGAAAGGAGTGACTTGTTTTGCGCTATGCCGAGTTCTTTCTGCACCTCCCCGAGGATTCTGTTGGCATGGATGACCACAAGGTCCAATATCCAGCCTACAAGCTGCAGCTCGAGCACTTTCCTTTGCCTCGAGCACTTATTCTCCAAGTCGGGTAGTCCAGGGCGACTTTCTGGACGCAATGTTATGATGCCTGTATTATCTTCGTTGATGTTGTCGACGACATGACAGGTCCAATAGCGATCGAAACAGTCACCACTGAAATGGAATGACACAGGTGTACGTCTTATTGCCATCTTAGCGTTTCTGGGCATCGCCTCCATGTTCCAATGTGACGGTCTAACAAACGGGGTTCCCTCCTGATTAGTGAGGACGTAGAAGCTGAGATGCAGCTTAGTTTGCCATATGTTCAGAACCCTGTTCGCACTATCCCATATGTCCTTGGTGTATTGATTGTGGCGATCAAAGAAATCAGAGAGAGCCAACCGGTCCGTTTGGGGGCAAGCAGCCAAACAGTTGATCTCTGTCTCTTTGTTAGCATGAGCCAGCCAGATGAGCCTTTTCTTTGCCTCGCCACTTGTTCTTGTGGGCCTTAAGAGGCGAAGGAGACATTTATCGTTATCAACGAACTTTGGATTGATAGGCTGGTCTTTATGCCTTTTACCCTGGCGTTTCTGCTTTGGCACATCGACGACACAAGCCCAAATCGACTTGACTTCAGCAGCGCGGCTATCCATTCCCCTGTTTTTGTGCAATTCTCTGGAATCTTTGACATCATCATCGCTGGTTCCAGTTCCAAGTAGAAATTCGGGGTAATTGTAAAGCCATTCTTCATCAATTAACACGATTTTGCTGGAGTCGACAGCGTTGCGAGATGGTATGGACTTCTCCATTGTAGCCTTTCGCTCACTCTCTGGCCGAGACGTGATGCCCTCTAGCCGTCGTAGAATGTTGAGAAGAGTTTCTTCAGCTGAAGGACTCTTGTCTCCGGCGGGTGCGCTCCTCGATGCTGCTGTCGTATCCGTGCTTGATTGCGAGGCATTTCCTCGACGGAAACTTTCATTAATCTTCCGCGCATTTTCCAGAAGAAGGAGATTAATTTCGAACGTGGCATGGTTGTACCTATCTCTGTCGCTTTCCTTGTCAAACAATGCCGGCTCCTTTGTCCCTTCATCCAGAAGGCCCGGGAAGAAGCCGTTGAAGCCGCAGCAGCTGAGCAGTACCCTGGTAGACTTCATGACCAAATCATCGGCACTCGTGTCGTTCATCATTTGACCATCGATTCCCATCGCAACTGCAAGGGCGTAACGAAGAGTGTTGTCCCAGTCGGTGAACTGGTTCCCTTCGTGACACGGTTGAGCCTCGATTGTACGCTGCCAGAGCTGCTTGTTGGTGCTCCCACTCAAGAACAACTCGCAGTCCTGGTCGTAGAAAAGCGCCACATCACGTGCGTGAAACATGTATCGGGATTCCCGTGGCGATCGAGTCAGAGCCAACATTCTCCTCTTCGAGACATTGTTCTCTGTGGTGAAGCGCTGTAACACTCGACGCTGGACGTTGCTTGCTTCCAGGCGTCTCAAGGTTGACCGAAACCGTTTCTTCTCGTCTTCGGACTTGTAGAGGTAGCTCAGCCATTCTGATTCGAATTCAGTCCATTCTGGTTCATCTTTGCCCCTCTTCCCAAGCCTTGACTTCGATCCTTGCAAGTGGCGGCCCACCACCTTAGAACTCTCCAGCGCGCTGTCCAGCGATTTCAATGCCTTCCAGATCCAAAAGTGATCGTCGAGGCGGAATTTATTGAAGCCTTCAACCACCGCACGACGCTATGCGAAATTTTCTTGGTGGTCAAGCTTGTCGAGCTCACACAACCAAGGGATGTAGGTGTCCTCTATAATCTTGAAGACCATGTTCCGATCTTCCGCAGTGCGTTGGTCTTTGCCGTTTCTCTTTGTTTCTGCCTCTCTACTCTTGCTGTCTATGCCTTGAGTCTTGTTGTCTTCGGAAAGATGCTGAAACATCGCAGTGAGTTTAAGAGTCTGGAATGCTGTGTCCGTGATCATGTTGGGAGGTTGCCACGTTTCACCACGACGAGGTATCATCTCTCCGGTTACCCAGTAGTTAGCTGCGAAGCATCCCGAATCCAAGAGCCTCGGGAAACGCTTCTCCGCCTTATGTCCGGTGTTGGGAACGGTCTCGATGTCATTTGACCCTTTTACAGATTGAACACTCGTCCGTAACCGTTGGAGCCATCTTGCATGACCGAGGCAGACTGCACTGATGCGTTTCTGGAGACCTGAAAGGTACGGAATGTCCTCCTTCAGCTCCTCCAGCTGTTTCTGACAGACTTCTAGCCGACGTGCCATTCGAATGAGAAATATGAACGCGAGACTGGTAGAAAATTCTTAGCGAATATGTAAGACTAGAAACGCACGGGCCGCTCTTGAACTTACTAGCTTGTTGAAGTCACAATCCTGTGGCCAGACATGTCACCGCAGGTAAGGGCAACAAAGGGCATATTCTGATCATCTTCCAGGTTTCCATCCCATCCGCCAGTGAAGCGAATAAGATCATCGGAACCTCTCTCGTTCTTGCGAACACAGAATGGCATGGCACAGACGGAGAGAATGTATTCCAGATGGCGCCATGCCAAATATTCGAGATGTGCTTTCGGATTTGCCGCTTTCTCTTCCAGAGCGCCTTGTGGTCGAAACAAGATGCCCTCACCCTCGATCTGAGCTCCTTGGGCTCTAGTCGCGATCGTCCCCTGGGTAGCAGCAAGCAATTCTTTGATCTCCTCCGGGTCGATCAATGTTACTCCTAGGTCGCAGATTGCTCTATTGATGTTGAATTTCTCCGTGTCCTCACGGAGCAGGTGGTTGATATTCGCGGCATCCGCAGAGATTATGAAGTCTTCCCAAGTTGTGGTGTCTGAGATTGAAACGAGTTTGTACGCAATGATAATTTCGAATGTCTCTCCTGCTTCCAGCGTTCTATCCTCGTCACAGTGACCTGTCTTTGTACTGTCCGTCTCAACTGCGAGACCATCAATGAAAACCGTGATCACAGACGCCACGCCGCGAGGCTTAGAGTTGAGATTTTCGGTGTTTTCGTCTGTTTCGCTCATGGAACTGAAACTTATTAGACCGTAGCCATGCGGGCCAGATGTACGCCGATACTCTTTGTCACTGTCATTGAATGTTGAGGGACTCTCCACAAAATCAAGATGTCGTATCTTGTGGCCGGAAACAAATCCACCCACGAATTCGAAGGTATCATCCCCTTCAGTGTTGTCCACGACGAACTGCTGCAAGACCACACCACCGTGGACCATATATTGGAAGCTCGCCTTGATCTTGGACGATTCAGGGGAAGTGAATTCGAATCTGGGCCATCTCCAGTTCACCCATCGGCATTTCACCTCTTTAGCTTTGAACGCATCCAAGGACTCAGAGAGCCTGACCCCAAACGAGAGGCCATGTTCCGGGTCGAGGCAATACTCGTGCAGGTCTTCCGCTCGCTTCCGGACATCGTAACTACATAGTAGTTTGCACGGTCAATTTAAGTCGAACAACTCAAACTGGTTTGCTGTACTTGCGGTTCTGCTGTTTCCTCGTGGTCAATAGTGAATATACCAGAGCTACCGTCACCAAGGAATTGGCTCACTTGGAGAATATCTCCATAGCAGTTCGCACTGGCTGTTGTTCCCTGGTCACCAAATGAAGCGTGTTGCTCCTTGTTTGGAGAGTCGTTCCATGTACCACAGTGAACGTCCTGCGGGGAGAACAGTTCTTTTTTTTCCCCTGAAAAATTGAAAGTTCTTCGTAAGCCTGAAAGAAAGTACTCTAACCGAGTATCCTCACCGCAGCGTCGATGAAGACTTACTGATGGTACCGATATATTGCTGGAGTTTCGTGTCTCCTTTTGGAGGAATTGCTACCCTCCAGAACTCGTTCGCGGGATTGATCCAGCCTTGGTAGACGTTGTTGCTGCCCACGGACGGTGACTCGTTTCGCTCGCCAGAGGACATGTTGGCAAAATGTTTCTCAAACTCTTAAGTGCAGCACGCGTAGTTGGTTCTGGTGAGATGAGACAGAAGCTACTGGGAAGATTGCAAATGATGCAGGCGCGTTGGCAGCATTCCTTGACCGGAGATCTTAACTTCAATAAAGATGTCTGTATCTCGCAATCATACACAGCTATTGGAGTGCTGCAATCTGGCTGCACGATAAAAACGGGGTTGCTTATTACCCCTCTTCTGTAGGAAGAAAAAGATAATATCACCCCCTCTCGTTGTAAGCAGTAGAGGCAATTATCACATCCAAATGCGTCTTGTTGCATAAGGCGCGGCTGTATTTGCCGTTCTCGGCAACCACTTAACGTGGCCGCATGAACGGTCAACAGTGGCATCGAATGGCGCCTGTAAATTCTGGGGCTGTTTCGGTTCGTGGTCAATACCGATCACAAATCCGAAAATGGTTCGACCAATACGGGAGTCTGTGAGCCTTGCACGTGCCTTGCTCGTGCATTGCAGGCCACGAAAAAGTGGTGCTGCATAGTATTGCAGGAGATGAATATGCAAGCGGTCGAAACAGTCAACATCCGCCGGTCATAATCAGTTGGCACTGGGGCGGTGAGGACAATTTGGGAAAGTGTTCGGAAAACAAAAACAACATGTAACACCACGTCATGCGGGCATTCGTCGGTGGTCGCCGCTTCAATAGAGGTGAAACACAAGCTGGCGGTGGCGTACTTAAGTAGCTTGGGCATAGTTACTGGACTGAAAATGGCGGCGGTATGTAGCAGCTGCAGTACCCTGCACACCCATGAAGATCCGCCTTCGTGTTGATTGCCCCTGGCTGAGTAGTAAGTCTGGGTTCGCTTCGGGCATCTAAACATCAATTGTCGTGCAAATCGCACGCCCTTGCCGTGGTACTGGAAATACAAGTGTCAACAAGGCGTCCAATATCCCGCGACTTCCCAAGGGTTCGTATCCAGCTCACCAGAAACCCGCAATAGCCCATGTAAAGGTGTGACAGGGTCTGGTGAGATATTCTCAACCAAGTAATCGGGTTGTGGATCTTCTATTGTTATTCCATATGGACTAATCATGATTAAGTGCTAACATTTACCGTTCTCGTGGCCTTGATCTCGCAATTGGATAAAGGCATTACCCATTACCAGACATAAAAATCAGGTGGACGCCCCTCCGAGGCCCCGGGAGCTATTTATTTTAGCTTAAGTTAAGCTAAAAGCTATATATTACCATTAACAAATGTATTTATATATTTATAAATTAATATATTATTATAAATAAAAATATAATAAAAAAGCCATAATATAGTTTATTAATTTATAAAATAAATCACTATATAAAACACTTTCTTTTACTAATAATAAATACTTATATTAACTTTATTAACGTCTTTAAACTAAGCCTAATTTAAAAAAGGATTTTAATCTCTATTTCTTTTTATACTTTTAAAGTAATATAATTCTTTTTAAAAATTCTTTAATAAAGATTAGCTTTACTTATATCGGGAGAATAAATTATAAGTTTTTATTTTTCTTTTAATATAAGTTAGATAATAAAGATTTTAAAATTAGTTTTTTTATTTTAATTATATATATCTTTATTATAACTAAAGCTTTAAAACAATACTACCCTAATTTAAAAAGGCTAATAAAGTTAATATAAACATTTTTTATTATTAAAAAAGTTTTATATAAAGCTATTTTATTTTATAAATTAATTAACTATATTATTAATATAATAAAAGTTATTATTATATAATATAGTTAATTAATTTATAAAATATATTCTTAAAAAGAATATAAACTATTTTTAATTTTAATTTTATTTATTTAAAGTTTAAAATATAATAAAATTAAGAAAAGATAATTATAATTAAAGTTAACCCTTTTAGGTATAAGGTTAAAAAACTTATAATTATATTTTTTAAATTAAATTTTATTTAACTATATTACGTTTTTAAAATTAGGCTTTATCTTTTTAATTTATTTAAATAAAAGGTAAACCTTTTTAAAAAAGTATATTAAATAATTAATATTTCTTTTCCTTTTCAGCTTATTTTCTTTTAACTTATTATAAATCTTTACTTTATAAATAATAAACTCCTTTATTTCTTTTAAATAAACCTTATATATCTTTAAAGTAATAATAAATATATCGATTTATTAAAATAAGAAAAGGTTTTTATCTTTATATATCTTTACTTTAATAAAAGAATCTTTTACTTAAATAAAGATTTACTTATTAACTATTTTATTTATTTAAGTTTCCCTATTAAGCTGGAATAATAGTAAATATCTAAAAAGGAAAAAGTATAATATATCTTTTAAATTAATATAATAAGTTTTACTATACAAGACTTTTTATAGTAACTTATTAATCTACTTTTATAAGCCTATCTATAATTAAAAGCCGCTATTTTACGCTAATAGCTATAGCATTAGGCCGCGCCTAGTTTATTTACACCGGTGCTATTAATAAGCTATTAGCCTATCGAGGTTAAAGCTATCGCAGGCCGTAAGCAATCTAGTTTAACGCTGTTAAGTACTATATAAAAGTGCTATCGCTATATAACTTAGGCTATATATAAATATAAGTTGCTTAAAATAAGCGATATTAAAAGGCCGCTATTACCCTAAAGGTTTTAGATCTACTTAAATATATACCTATTATAACCTTTTCCGCTATATTATAAAACCACTTAAAAGTAATTATTTAGCCTACCGCGTAAAACCGAGATAACTGCTAGTTAAGCTTAAACCACTATTTATATATACCTAAAACCTAGATAAGGCTACTATATTCCATTATCTGGATATATAAATCTAATAGCTCTGCTATAAATAGCTATAGAAATAGATTTTATTTATAACGAATAAATCTTTATTTAAATAAAAAGTTTTCTTATTAAGGTAAAAAAGTATAAAGATAAAAACCCTTCCTTATCCTTATAAATCGATATATTTATTAGCACCTTAAAGATATATAAGGTTTATTTTAAAGAAATAGATAAGTTTATTATTTATAAAGTAAGGATAAATAAGCCGAATAGAAAAAGAAAGGTTAATTATTTAATACGCTTTTTTAAAAAGGTTTACCTTTTATTTAAATAAATTAAAAAGATAAAGCCTAATTATAAAAACGTAATATAGTTAAATAGGATTTAGTTTAAAAAAATATAATTATAGGTGTTTTAACCTTATACCTAGAAGGGAAAGATTTACTTATTATAAATAAAATTTATTTTTTATAGCTATTTATAATAAAGCTATTAAATCTATATATCTAAATAATAAAATATAATAGCTTTACCTAGTATATATACTAATTTAAGCTTAAGTCTTAATTAGTAATTATTTTAGTTTCGGTTAAATAATTACTTTTAAGTAATTTTATAAAATAAGGTTATAATAGATATATATTTAAGTAGAGCTAAAACCTATATATATCTTATAAGAGTATATAGTTAAAGTAATAGCGGCTTTTTAATATCGTTTATTTTAAATAACTTAAAAGCTTAAGTTATATAGTAATAATAATTTTATATATTAATAATATTTCAAGGTATTAAATTAGATTACTTATAGCCTATAATAGCTTTAACTTTAATATTTATTAATAGTACTAGTATAAAAAGGCGCGGCTTAATATTATAGCTATTAATATAAAATAGCGGCTTTTAATTATAAATAGGCTTATAAAAGATTAATAAGTTATTATAAAAGGTTTTATATAGTTAAACCTATTATATTAATTTTAAAAGTTATATTATACCTTATTCTTTTTAAATATTTATTATTATTGTAGCTTAATAAAGAAACTTAAATAAATAAAATAATTAATAATTAAAGTTAAAGCTATAGCTTTTTATCCTTTAAAACCTTAATTTATTTTATACTTAAGTATTATTATAAATAATTCTATAAACTATTAAGCCTTCATTAAGTGGTTTATTAAGCTTTACTTTTAATATAATTAATAATTATAAGTTTAAATCTTAAAATATACCTTAAAATATATTTTTATAAAGGATTAAATATTATTTTTATTATATAAAAGATTAGGCTTTAATATTTTTTATTACCTTATAACTTTATATAATTAGTAATACTTATATTTAGTTATCTATTAAAGAAAAACTAGCTAAGCTAAGGGCTACGAAAAATTTAATAAAATAGTTAAGATTAGCTTTCCTAATATACTTAATTATTTATAAGGAAAACTTACTATATTAATAAGAATAATATATTGTTAATTAAGAGCTATTAGGCTTTAAAAGGGGTGTAACTTTCTTTTTATAAATAAAAGAAAAAGTAATATTTATAAAAATTAAATTTAAAGCCTTTATATTTATTATTATATAAAGCTATTTAGCGCTTTATTAATATGCTATAATGTTATAAATAACTTTATATAATAAAGATTATTTATTATATTATTAAATACTTTTTAAAAAGTTTTATAAAGGCTTAAAAAGGAAAAACTATAATATAAAGAAAAACCTTTTAATTAAAATATATAATAAATTTTATTAAAAAAGTATGTTTAATTATAAGGTAAATATAATTAAAATAAATAATCTTATATTTTAGCCTTAAAAACGTAAATTAAAAAAAAGTAAATTAAAAAGGTATTAATAAAACTTAAACTTATAACTTTTATATTATTAATATAAAAGGGTACTTTAAAGTTTAATTAATACGCTATAATATTAAAAAGAATAATATAGTTTATTACTATATAGAGTGGATTACTATATAAAATACTTTTATTAAAAATATTAATTTTTAATAACTTTAATACCTTTAAAAAGTAAATAAGTTAATATAAATTAATATTTATAAATGTTATTTAATTTTAACTATTTATTGTTAATTAATGTAATTAATTTAAAATAGTAAAGAAAGCTATAAAAGAATTAAAATAGTTAATTATTATTAAAAGAGCTTTTAATGTATAATAAACCCTTAAAGCTTAAAGCTTTAACCTAAAGCTTTTTATTAATTATTTTATTTATTTTAATTCTTTTATTAAGTTAAAATAATAATAAACCTTTAAAAAGAATAAAGTATAATATATCTTTTAAGGTTAATATAATAGGCTTCATTATATAAACCTTTTTATAATAACTTATTAATCCTTTATAAACCTATTAATAATTGAAAGCCGCTATTCTATATTAATAACTATAGCGTTAAGCCGCGCCTGATTTATTTATATTGGTGTGTTAAAGTTAAAGCTATTATAGGCTATAAGCTAGTTTAACGCCGTTAAGCATTATATAAAAATGCTATCGCTATATAACTTAAGCTTTTAAGTTGCTTAAACTTTTTAATTTCTTTAAAATAAACCTTATATATTTTAGGATAATAATATATATATCGATATATTTAAATAGAAAAAGGATTTTATCTTTTTATTTCTCTATTTTAATAAAAATACTTTTTATTTAAATAAAGATTTACTTATTATAATTAAGGTTTTTTTAATAGCTATTTATAATAACTCTATTAGATTTATATATATAAATAATAAAATATAATAGCTTTATTTATCTATTTTAACTATAATTATAAACTCGCTTAATAAAGTTTTAAATATATATATATATGTTAGTTTAAGCTTAATTAATAGTTATTTAAGTTTTATATAATAAGCTAAATAATTACCCTTAAATAGTTTTATAAAATAAGGTTATATCGCTTAATTTTACTAGATAAGTATATATTTAAATAAAGCTAAAAGTTTAATTAAAGTAATAACGGCCTTTTAATATCGCTTATTTTAAATAACTTATATTTAAGTTAAAAAAAGATACTAATAAAAGTTATATAATATTTCTGCTATTATAAATACCGGGTATAATATTTCTTATTAATAATATAAAATATTTATTACTTATAATTATTAATATTTATAAGTTTTTTAATAATTTTCTTTTTAAAGATAAGATTTTTATAAAATAATAAAACTATATAAAGGTTAATTTACTTTTTTATATATTTCTTTTTTTATTTATAAAAAAAAAGCTTAAAAAAGAGTTAGTTAGAAAAGAGTAAAGCTATTTTTAATATAATTTTTATTATCCCTTTTAGGTATAAAGTTAAAAGACTTATAATTATATTTTCTTTTTAAATTAAATTTTATTTAATTATATTATATTTCTGTAATTAGGCTTTATCTCTTTAATCTATTTAAATAAAAGGTAAACCTTTCTAAAAAAGCGTAATAGATTTATAATCTTCTATTCTCTCTTTAACTTATTATTAATTCTTACTTTATAAGTAATAAATTTCTTTATTTCTTTAAAATAAATTTAATATATCTTTAAAGTAATAATAAATATATCGATTTATTTAAATAAGAAAGGGTTTTTATCTTTATACTTTTTTACCCTAATAAAAAAACTTTTTATTTAAATAAAGATTTACTTATTATATATAAAATTTATTTCTATAGCTATTTATAATAAAGCTATCGACTATTTTATTTATTTAAGTTCCCCTATTAAGCTAAAATAATAGTAAATATTTAAGAAGGATAAAGTATAATATATCTTTTAAATTAATATAATAAGTTTTACTATATAGAACTTTTTATAATAACTTATTAATCTTTTATAAGCCTATCTATAATTAAAAGCCGCTATTCTGCGCTAATAGCTATAATATTAGGCCGCGCCTATTTGCGCCGGTGCTTTTAATAAGCTATTAGCCTATTAAGGTTAAAGCTATTATAGGCCGTAAGCAACCTAGTCTAATGCCGTTAAGCATTATATAAAAGTGCTATCGCTATATAACTTAGGCGAATATAAGTTGCTCGAAATAGGCGATATTAAAAAGCCGCTATTGCCTTAATCTTATAGGATACATATAGGTTTTAGCTCTGCTCTATAAATATATATCTATCTACTATAACCTTTTCTGCAAGACCACTTAAAAGCAATTATTTAGCCTGCCGCGCTTATTATCACTGTTAGATATCTGTTATCTTAAGAGGATTTCCAGGCTAACTAACCTATTAAAACCGAGATAACTACTAGTTAAGCTTAAACTACCACTTATATACGCCTAAGACCCTTAAATTAGGTAAGGCCACTATATTCCATTATCTGGATATATAGATTTAATAGCTTTGCAGCTATAGAAATAAACTTTAAATATAACGAGTAAATCTTTACCTAGGTAAAAAGTTTTCTTACTAGGGTAAAGAAGCGTAAAGATAAGTAACCTTCCCTATTTAAATAAATAAATATATTTATTATTACCTTAAAGATATATAAGATCTATTTTAAAGAAATAAAGAAATTTGTTGCCTATAAAGTAATAATAAATAATAAACCGAAGAAAGGATTAAAGGTTATAAATCTAATACGCTTTTTTAAAAAGGTTTACCTTTTATTTAGATAGATTAAAGAGATAAAGCCTAATTATAAAAACGCAATATAGTTAAATAAAATTTAGTTTAAAAAACATATAATTATAGGTCTTTTAACCTTATACCTAGAAGGGTATAATAATAAAGCTATTAGATTTATATATTTAAATAATAAAATATAATAGCCTTACTTATCTATTTTAACCGCAGCTATAAACTTGCTTAGTAAGCATATATAAATAATAGTTTAAGCTTAATTATTATCTTAATTTCGGTAGCGTAGCAGGCTAAATAATTACTTTTAAATAGTTTTATAGAATAAGGTTATATCGCTTAGTTTTATTAAATAAATATATATTTAAGCAGAGCTAAAACCTTTAAGGCAATAATAGCTTTTTAATATCGCCTATTTTAAGCAACTTAAAGGCTTAAGTTATATAGCGATAGCACTTTTATATAATGCTTAATAGCATTAGACTAGGTTACTTATAGCCTATAATAGCTTTAACCTTAATAAACCGGTTTATATTAAGGTTAATAGCTTATTAAAAGCATTGGCGTAAATAAATTAAGTGTAGCTTACTATTATAGCTATTAGTGCAGAATAGCAGCTTTTAACTATAGATAAGCTTATAAAAGTAGATTAATAAGTTATTATATAAAGTTTTATATAGCAAAACCTACTATATTAATTTTAAAAGATATATTATACTTTATTCTTCTTAAATATTTACTATTATTCTAGCTTAATAAGGGAATTTAAATAAATAAAATAGTTAATAGTTTTTATTATTTTTAATAAAGAAATAAAAAGCTATTTTTTAACTATAAAAAAAGTAAAAATATTTTTAAATTAATATTATAAAAAGAGCTAAATATTAATAAAGGCTAATTTTTAATAAGGATAATAAATTATTTTAAACTATAAGGGGCTTAATTATTTCTTATATAAAATAATATTTATTATTATTTTTAAAAAAAATATAAATCTTTATTTATTTTTATTATATTTTAAAATCTTTTATCTTTTTATTTAAGGCTTATTTTTAAAAAAAAGTAAATTATAAAGTTATTTTTTAATCTTTTTATTATTAACTTTTAAATAAATTTCTTTTTTTAAAAAATTATTTTAAATTTTTAAGTTTATTATAGTTTAATATTACTAAATATCTTTATAATATAATATTTAAAATTACTTTAAAAGTAAATAAAAAAAATATTATTTATAGCCTTATTTACTTATAATATATTTACTTTATAAAAAAAATATATAATAAGCTTTATAAAAGATTTCTTTTTTAATTTTATATTTATATTAATAAGGGTAAGGTTTATAGCTTTTTAGCTAAGAAATTTAACCTTTAAATAAGTTTTTTTAAGTTTTTATATATATATATTTTTTTTACTTATTATAAATAAAATTTATAAGTTTTTTTTTAAAAAATAAATTTAAAATTTTCCATTTTTAAAAAATATTATAATATTAATTATTATAGCTTATAACCGGCTTAATAAATTATTTACCTATAAATAATAATTTTTAATAAATAAAAATATTATTTTATAATTTAACTAATAAAGTTATTTCTTTTTTAAAAATTAATATTAATAATAGCTATTAATTATTTAATAAAAAAAATAATTATTTAAAAAAAAGAAAAGAAAAAAATAAAATTTTATAGCAATACTATTGTTACTATTATTATCGGTAATAATATTAATATTAATAATTTTAATAAAATAAAGAAAATAAAAAAAATAAAATAAATAATAATAAAAAAAAAGTAAATTATAAAAAAATAAAAAATATATAATAAGGTTTTTAAATAAATATTATATAAAAATAATAATTCTAAATTTAAAAGATATATTAATATAATAAAAATAGATTAAATAATAATATTAGCTAAATTATTTTAAATATATTTTAAATATTATAAACCGTTTAATAAAATTAAATTATTAACTTTTTTAGTTAACTTATAATATATTTTATATAAAAAAAAAAGGTTTTTATATTAATTAAACTTTTTTTTTTAATTTAAGCTTTTAAAGGTTTTAATTTATATTTATTATAAGGGTAAAAAGAAAAGGCTAAAAAAAGAAGTTAAATAAGGTTTTAAAAAAAGAAAAATTAAAGAAAATAATATTTTTAATTATAACATTTTTTTTAGCTTAAGCTAAAAAAAAGGTTAAAAAGAAAGAAATTATAATATATAACTATAGCAGCTATTTAATAAATTAATTAAAAAAAATTATTAAATAAAGGTTAATAATAAAAAAGTTTTAATAGTTAATATAATAAAGTATACCGGAGGTTAGAAATATTTTTATTAATAATTTTCTTATATAAAGAAATTTAATAATAATTATAAGTAATAGCTAACGGCTAATTTTAATATTTTTTAAATATAAGTAATAACTATTAAACTTAAAAATACCTTAATTTTAATATAAAAATTATTGCTTAATTAATATAGGTTAAAGCTTAAAGTAATAAGCTTATAATTAATAATAATTAAGGTTTACCTTTTTAACCTTATTATTAAAGATTATTAAATAATTATTAATTAGTATTAATCGGGCTAAGATATATATATATAAATAAAAATAATAAGTAAAAAATAATTTAATTAATTAAATTTTTAATTATTATTAAGTTAAAGCTATTATTAGAAAAGTAATAGCTATAGGCTAGTTTATAGAAGGTATTTTAGCTAAATTATCTATCGGGCTGAATAGGCTGTATTAATAAGGCTTAATTGCAGCTAACTGCTACTATTTCCATAACTTTTATTAGCGCTTAAGCTCCTGTAACGGTTCGGCGATGCTTTATCTGCGTCAAGAAGGCCGAGACTGTCGGGCGCGACCACAAGATGTTTTATGAGCTCTGTTGTGAGTTTTACACTCCTGTCAGCTTGGGGAGACACTTCATGAATTGTCATGTGAATGGGCTTCGCGATGGCCAGCAGTTGGAATGCCCCATCTATTCAAAGAAGCTCAGTCACAAGAATCATCTCAGAAACCATGCGGAGACTGTCCATGCGGTCAACACATGCACCGAGGCCGGCCGGTCTAACCTAGACTTTGTGAGATTCATATGACGGACGTGCTTGAGGGTGTGGGATCCGGCATGTGAAACTGTGTGTTTTGTATATGTGATCATTTTTTCCAAGGCATACAAGCAATCAAACATCCATCTTGAAAACTGAAAGCCCGTGCGTCTTTGTTCTTACCGAGGTACATCTGTACATACCACTGCAGTGCCTGCATCTTGGCACTGCCCTCGGCGCGGCAGGCAACTGATTAGATAGGGGTGCGCACCAGCCGTTGATCACCAACTTAGCCCGAGATCCAAATGTCCAATCCCCAGTTCTCCGGCCACTCGTCACCACAGTACCGGTAAGCTCCGCCGCCACCGTCGCCGCAATGGACGCAGTCGCGCTGAAGCCGCGGGTGCATGAAGATATCGGTGCCCGCTCCATTTTGCCGTACCGTACCATCGCCTTCAGACATCCGGCCTATGCTGACCCCGACGACATCCTGTTCAAATTACCCCGATTGGATCAGAATGGATACGGGCTACCGATGCTCGCGGGCGTCCATCATCGCACGGCGCTTCGAGCCTGCCAGATCATTGCGAATAATGCGTTCCATGGATACCTAGCAACTGATCGGGACGGTGAAGACGCTGTCGAGGACGCACAAGACGGGATCTTGAGTGAGGATAACTACTGGTTTATTGTCGAGCGGCGCGATGGCGATGACGAGGTTGAACAAAGACAAGGCCGTGATGTCTACCCGGTCGTTCCGAGTTTCGAAGATTGGCAGTTTCCTCACGATGACTTCTTGGGTCTGGGATGGCGTGCTGACGACGCGGCCGCTTCTCCTCTCCCCGACTTGCCTGTTCCTCACGACCCAGATACCACGGCACCACCTCTTCCACCCTCCACCCTTCGAACCACAGTATTCGCCGTCCCCACCCTCCCGCGCCCCACGCGATGCGTCCTCTCAAACCATAGCTATTCGATCAACAAATCACACCTGGTACCTTTTGCTTATATAAAATGGTTCCGAGTCAACAGTATGAAACAATACGAAGACGAACAGCAGCATACCATGCGCTTTATCAACAATACACGCAACACTCTCACTATACGAGCTGACTTACACACGATGTGGGACGCGCATATATTTGCATTTGTTCCTAAGAGAGGCCACTTCGTGGCACATATTCTCACCGCACCTACACCAGGGGCCCGGGAGTTTGCCGCCGAGTGGCACAACCAACCAGCTCAGAGATATGCTTTCGAGGATATTGCAAACCAATATGCATTCGCCAAATTCGCACAAGCCATCTTCATGCTGTTAAAGCCCTTCATAGCATTTACCCCAACAGGAAAGTATGTTGCTAGGCTACAAGCTAAAGCCGGCCAGATAGACGAGTACGAGGTGCGAAAGGAATGGTTATCTGGAACGACTCTGCAAGATCTCTACAGTGGCGGGGGCTCCAGAAGGGCGAGCGAGAGCCCATACAGTAGGAAGCGTTCTCGTTCTCAGACTTCGGCCAGCGATAGTGACGATGAATAGGAGCGGCCGCCCCAAAAGGCTGCTCGAGTGTACCGATGGCCAGACATATTAGGAGAAGATTGGAACCGTAATATATAGGAACCAAGATTAAGAGAAGCAATCGGGTTAGTTACTACCTAACAGAATAAGCAAAGCCTAGTCTATACTTATCTATTAAATAGCTATATAAGCAATGTAAAAACATTTATAAAGGCGGTAAAATTTATAAGTAAATTATTATATACCCTTTTAAATTGCTTATATAGCTAAAAACTATATAATAAAGAATATTTTAATAATAAATTAAACTTATAAGTTACCCTTTAAATTACTATTTAAATTATATATTTATTATATTAACTATTTTATTTTTTTAAGTTTCTCTATTAAGCTAAAATAATAATAAGTATTTAAAAAAAATAAAATATAATATATCTTTTAAAATTAATATAATAAGTTTTATTATATAAAACTTTATATAGTAACTTATTAATCTTTTATAAGCTTATTTATAATTAAAAGCTATTATTTTATATTAATAATTATAATATTAGGCCACGATTAATTTATTAAGGTTAAAGTTATTATAGGTTATAAATAACTTAATTTAATGCTATTAAACACTATTAAATATATAGAAATATTATTGCTATATAACTTAAGCTTTTAAATGTAAATTATTTTAAAAAAGCGATATTAAAAAGCCGCTATTACTTTAACTATTTTATAAGATATATATAGGTTTTAGCTTTATTTAAATATATATTTATTTAATATAATTAAGCGATTATTATAACATTATTTTATAAGATTATTTAAAAATAATTATTTAACTTATTAAAATTAAAGTAACTATTAATAAAGTTTAAATTAATAGTTATATACGCTGAATAAAGCTTTTAAATTATATAAATTTAATAGCTTTATTATAAATAGCTATAGAAATAAACTTTAATTATATTAATTAAATCTTTATTTAAATAAAAGGTTTTATTATTAAGATAAAAATATATAAATATAAAAGTATTTTTTAATTTAAATAAATTAATATATTTATTATTACTTTAAAAAGGTATAAGATTTATTTAAAAGAAAAAAAAAGTTTATTATATATAGAAGAATTAATAATAAGTTAAAAAAAGAATTATAAGTTAAATATTTAATATACTTTTTTAAAAAGGTTTATATATTAAAGATTTTTATAGCTTTTTAAGCTTTTAAATATAATTAATAATTTTAATTTAATTAATCGCTTTATTAATATCTTTATAATTAAATTAAGAATTATTATATTATTAATATAAAATAATATTATTACATTTAAATATTTATTTTAAAAGATATATAAATATATAATAAAAAGCTTAAAGCTAATCAGTTTTATAAACTATATAACTATATTAAACTATTATAAAGAAACTTTATAAAAGTTAAATATTTCTTATATAAAAATTAACTTAATTTATTTCTTTAAAAATAATAATATAATTAAATATAAATATAATATTTTAATATAATAAATAAGTTAAAAAGAATATAATAAAGTTAATTAATTATATAACTTTAGAATAAGCGGTAATTTTAAGAAAAAAAGCTTAATATTTATAAAGTTAATAATTATAATATAAAGGTCTTTCCCTCCTAAGTATAAGGTTAAAAGACCTATAATTATATTTTTTTTAAACTAAATTCTATTTAACTATATTATATTTCTGTAACTAGGCTTTATCTCTTTAGTTTATTTAAATAAAAGGTAAACCTTTTTAAAAAAGCGTATTAAATAATTAACCTTTCTTTTTCTATTCGGCTTATTTATCCTTACTTTATAGGCAATAAATTTATCTATTTCTTTAAAATAAACCTTATATATCTTTAAGATAATAATAAATATATCGATTTGCTTAAATAAGAAAGGTTTCTTATTTTTACACTCCTTTATATTAATAAGAAAACCTTTTACCTAGGTAAAAATTTACTTATTGTAAATAGAGTTTATTTTTATAGCTGTAGAGCTATTAGATCCACGCATCTAGATACTATGCTTAGCAATGGAATATAGTAGCCTTACCTAGTTAATTTAAGGGTCTTAAGCGCGTGTAAGTGCTAGTTTAAGCTTAATTAGTAGTTGTCTCGGTTTTGCGCAGTAGGCTAAATAATTGCTTTTAAGTAGTTTTATAGAAAAGGTTATAATAGGTATATATTTAAGTAGAGCTAGAACCTTAGTTAAGGTAATAGCGGCTTTTTAATATCGTTTATTTTAAGTAACTTAAAGGCTTAAGTTATACGGTAATAGCACTTTTATATAATGCTTAATAGCGTTAGATTAGGTTACTTATAGCCTGCGATAGCTTTAACCTTAATAGGCTAATAGCTTATTAAAAGCACCGGCGCAAATAGGTGCGGCCTAACGCTACGGCTATTAGCGTAAAATAGTAGCTTCTAATTATAGATAGGCTTACAGAAGTAGATTAATAAGTTACTATAAAAAGTTCTATATAGCAAAACCTACTATATTAATTTAAAAGATATATTATGCCTTATCTTTCTCGTATACTTATTATTGTTCTAGCTTAATAGGGGAACTTAAATAAATAAAATAGTCGATATAAAGGTCTTTAATATTTTAATTATTATATTTATAATAATTATATTAATTATTTTATCTCTTTTAAATAAAGTATTAATTATATTATTAAGGGTTAAAAGTTAAACTATTTCTTTCTTTTTTAAAAAATAGAAATTTATAGCTTTAGCTTATATATATAAAAGATATTTATATTTAAAACCTAATTATATATAATATCTTAAGGTTTTAATTATTAATTTAAGCTTAATTAATTTTTAAAGACTAAAATATAAATAAAAGATTTAAAAACATATATTTTTATATTAGCGTGTATTTAGGGGTATTACCCTAACCCTAGGGTTATAAAAAGTATATTATTAAATTCGCTTTAAATCGCTTTACTTTAAGTTTATTAATAATATAAATATATAAATTATATTTAAGGTGAAATAAATAGTTAAAGTAAGAAATATAACGAAATATAAAATATAAAATTATTACTTTATTATAAAGTTTTTTTATTAAGCTAAAATAAAAATAAATATTTAAGAATAATAAAATATAATATATCTTTTAATATTAATATAATAAGTTTTATTATATAAAACCTTTAATAATAAATTATTAATCTTTATTTAAATATAAAGTTAT